>JZSA01003058.1:0-151795 GCA_000956155.1 Cotesia vestalis
AAAAAAAAAAAAAAAAAAAAGAAAAAATACGATGTACGTGTGTGTGTGTGATGTATATTTAGTACAATATAGTTAAACACCAGTCATGAGACTTGAATAGAGTATTGTAGTGTATGTGGGAGAGAGTGTACGTAACACATTGCTTGGTAGTCTGTGTATTGCACATGGGGTTTACTGCCACGACCTGTACGGCTATACACGTTCAAAGATCAAACGTTCTAGAATCAAGAGAAAGAATATTATAATCACTCGGATGGTTAACAATATCATTTATTATTAATAATTATTTATAACTAAACACCGAGTGTCTGTTATTGTTGAATAATTTATCAAGAAAATGTACACAGTGTCAAAGGGACCTAGTAAAATAGTTGCGAAAACTCGTAGAGGTATTTATAATATCTCCTCGTGTCGAGATATTCAAGTTCAAAGTTTTATTTTATTTTTTTAACTTGAGTTAATAATATTGTTTTAAATTTTATTTAAGGAATTAGCCAAAATCTCGACAGACTTGATAGCTTGAGGGATCTTACCAGAAAATCGGATCCTACTGAAAAAGAATGCGATGATGAAATCGACCGGTATTATTTGTTAATCTTATTTCATTATTTGTTTATTTATAATTATTATTTTTTAATATAATAAATATTTTTTTTTTTTCTTTTAAAGTCATGCCCCAAAACCTGTTTTCAACGTTAACGGGAAATCAAAAATTTCCTCACAAAGACATAGGATGCAAGAGGTCATTACTCCTCAACACGAGGAACTAATTAAGTTTGTTTATGAGTGTAAGTCTATCAATAAGATACCTAAATAAATTTTTTATATAAAAATTTATGAAAGATAAAAATAATTATTTTAGCTTGGAGTCAAGTAGGATGTACAGCCAACGGCCACAAGGATTCACATAACTCTGAACACCAGCAACACCAACAGCAACAAGGAGAAGGTGATTATTGTTGTTGTTGGTTTTTTTTTTATATATTAAAAAAAGTATTTCTGTAATTTATTTTTTATTGTTTTAGATTTAATCACGTCTTTGTATTACAACGATGGTGAACCAAATGACGTTCTTCAAGGTAAAGATAATGTTATTAATAAGCTCACATATAGCACTCAGTTATGTAATAAAATACGATGAATATATTATATATTGCTTTTCAGACTTCAAACCATTCGACCTGGAGTCTTGGTGGGGCAAAAGATTGTTCAACAACATCACAAAGTCTCTTTAAATTTAATATAAAAATTTTTTAATAAAAAAAAAAAGAGAAAGAACGAATGGTTTTTTAAAAATGTGCATATTAACTTTTTAAATCAAGTATGAAAGAAAAAATATTAAATTTTCGTAAAGTTGAAAAGGGTGATTAGATTAATGAACATTTTATGTAATGTATAATCCCGAATATATAATAATGCCCAAAGTGTTTAGATATTAATGTCGCGGATATATACATTTATATTTCAGCTGTTGTTAGTATGATTATTGATGATGATGATGTTACTGTTAATGCAACGATTTATTGAAAGATTATGAGAAAAATATTGTTAAATTAATTATTTAGTTGATCAATTTAGTGTACATATTATTATTATCATCATTTGAAAAATTGTTTAATTGTTTTGCAGAATGAAAGTGGAGAGTATGACAGTATGAAAGATAGTTGATTAATTTTTTCTATTGAAATTAAAATTACAATAATAATAATAATAATAATAGTAATAATAATAATCTACTCTCGCACACCAATAGAATATTTTATAATTTAGTGTATCTTTGTAGACTGATATTTTTTAAGATTGTTATAATATGTTCATTTGAAGAGGCTCTGTAATTATATCGATTAATTTATTTTTAATTGATTAATAATTAATCAGACAAAATAAATCATTTGTTAACAGAGATTTATTTATGTCTTGATTTGTAGTCCACATTTAAGTAGTGCAATAGTTTATATAGAGCCAGAGGCCTGGACAAATTGTTATATATGACTATAAATATATCTTTATATACCACCAAACGTTGTACATATAATACATACATTTTTTGTTAATTAACATTTTGTGTGAATAATTAATCATAAGAATATATAAGAGATATATATATATATATATATATGTAAATTTATCCCGCTCTTTACTATACATATATATTGTATATTTAAGCAATATTATAATGAATACGCAGTATTAGCCATCAGTTTAGGTCAGTGAAAATCAGTACTGACCTACAGAAGCTAACTTTTATCAGCTGTTTGTTTTTTTATAAACATATATATGTATATAAATTAATATACTTATATATACAATAATAAAATATACCGAAAAGTTATGCAATGACCAGTAGCCTGTCGAAACTAACAATCTTGTGCCTTGGATATATATATATATATATATAGAAAAGAAGAAAGAAAAAAAAAAGTAACAGATCACAAGACACTGAACGACAGAGGTTATGTTCGATGAAATTTATTTATATAATAAATGTAAAAAAAAAAAATAAAAAACTAGTAAATAACCCGGGTAATGAATAAGATACATAATTTAATCTTATTTTATTTAATATATAGTAATTTGAATGTTTATAAACTTGAATTAGATATTTTTTAGCTGGCTGTTGATCACCTGAGGTATTAAAATAAATATGTTTGAGTGTTTTTTAATTATTTATTAAAAAAAAAACAGGACAACAGAGTGTTATTTGTTGAATGTATAAAATCAGGATGATGAGGTGGTGGTGGTGGTGACTTTATTCTCCCTGAAGATTTAGTTTTATTATTTAATGACTTGAAATAATTATGAACGCAGTGATAGCGATGTGTACGTTTTGCGAGATCCACGGTCCAAGAGTGATCTTTACAACTCAGACGTACAGGAGTTTTTACGAGAAAGAGTCTATGAAAAAGGTGAGATTTTATGGGCCAAAACAAGTGATGGAACAAAGTTTAAATGTTTATGATGACTCGAAAAATGAGTGTGATGGTTGTCATAGCCTGGGAAACGTTAAATACTTGAGTAATGAGCACGAAAGCAAAACGTCATTTTTGTCAGCTAGACAACCACTTACTGAAGATATAAAACTTTTATTGGAACATGCTTGTATTAGGTAATTTTTTTTATTTTTTATTTTATAAAAGAAGTAATTTTTATTATTTGATTATTAAAGTTGTTTTAAATTTAGGAGTTTAAGCTGTGAATTACATCTTGGTAAAGAGGGTATCTGTTACTTTGGTGATGAAAATCGAGGGCATGTATTGAGCCACGCTTTTACATTAAAAGATTCTCAAGTAATTAATTTTTATATAAATTATTTAAAATACCATTGATTTTATATTTTTAATCGATTAAAATTGAAAATTTTTTTAGGCTCGTGGAATAAGACGATCGTGTAGTTTCATAGTATTTATGAAAGACAAACAGTTTCTTCTGAATATGTGGCCATTTTTTGTCGATAATCTCAAACAAATAATCCGTGAGCTTCAGGACTTTGCTGAGCGTAAATACAACTCTGATGAAGCTGAAAATTGTGAACGAGCTGGGCGATTATCTTCAGCCAGCGATAGATCTACCGGAAAAATTCCACGAGGTCTCTGTGAGATAACTAACGAGAAACATATTTTTATAAGAATCCACATGTGGTTAGTTTGGATTTTGAGTGCTGGGGCTCGACATCTTGTTGAAATTTGTCCAATTTCAAACCAAGATTTAGTTGAATCTCCTCTAACTTGTAATTATCTAGCCCGAGATTTAAAAGATTTACAAGGTTTACTAGGAAAAGTTGGTCGAACCACCGAAGGATCAACTTCAGCGTTTTTGCTTCGTAATCAAGATTTCAAACCCAGTCCAGAGTTTACTGAAATATCAAAAAATAAATTACCAACTTTTATTCTTCGTAATATTAAATCGTACTTGACTAAAGAACAATTCAGACAGTTGCTGTATTCTAGTTTAACGGGAATTCAAATTCTTGTTCGTGGTCCCGAGGATAAAACTCTAGAGGCTCTCTACGCACTGAGTTCTTTAGTACCGCGAGCTTGTCGCCGTATAAACCACTTAAAGCTCAAAAGTACCACCACCGAGTACAAAGACATAAACGATTGTAATTTTTTAGGTATAGACTCGTCAGTGGCTGTTCCGGTCTCTTGCTCGAATATCTGCCGACTGGATATTGTATCAGATAAACAGCGAGACCAATTGTCTTCAGATACAACAAACCCATGGTACATGGTTAAATGGTCTGGAGTATTACCAAATAAACTTCCAACACTTTTAAATAAATTAGAAAAGTACTTGGACAATGAAAAGCTTGATGAGGTTGTTCTCAATAAGCAATTATTGATATTGCAACAAGAGTGGGCAAATATCGCTAAAATTTTACACACTATGCGTGGTAATGGGCATCATCGCAATGATCTTACTGGTCTGATTGTAAGCTTGGGTGCTGGATTACAAGATTACTCCCTTCTAGACTGTTGGTCGATGGGTTTACCTTCAAATCCTGCTTAGCAATCATTTAACATAATAACTATATAACACTATATGTGGTTGTTTATTACACACAATATTTATTAACTTTAATTAATAAAGGTATACTTGATCGATTTATTATTTATATTTTAATTTTGATTATTACATTATTTATTAAGAATTTATATATTTATATTTGTGCCACTGGTAAATGAAAATAATAATTGACTGGGTTTAAAAATAGTAAATAAGTAAAAATTGATAATTGATAGTTTTTTTTTTTTCAATAAACAAAAAATATTTCCAAACCCGTGATTAACAATTTTTCTAGATACTCTTGCTATTTATCATTCCTTTTTAAAAGAGTCTCGTATTACGTCAGATGTAGCTTTTGCGACTGTAATTTTAATTATTTTATAGATTAATATATTAAATCACATGGTAAATATGTTTATAAATAAAAAAAAATAAATAATCACCGGTATCACGAGTCTTTGATATCAGATTATCAACATCCGGCTGATACTTGATGAATTTTGGTCTAATAAAACGGTGATAGAGAACAATGGAGCCATTGTATTCAAGTGGAACCATCAACCAAATGTAAAAAATGCACTAAAAATTAATAATAATAATAATAATAATAATAACTTGTGTAAGAAAAATTTTACCTAATAAATATATTTTTAATTAAAATAAAAAAAAAAAAAAAATGTACCTTAAAAAGCCAATACACCGGAAACCAGCACACGATGTACTCGGAGAAAAATTCAATAATGGTAAATACAGCAAAGACAACCCAATAGGTCAACCATTTGGTGTCATCCTCTTTACTTCGAGATTCAAGTGCCTTCATAGAACAATAGGCAGGATACACAAAGCCAATAATGTTACAAACTAGCTGCTGTCCGACTCCAATTACTAGGTACAGAGCCAGAAATCCCACTAAACCTGAAAAATAAATAAATAAATTATATCATAAATATTTGTCTGATTTTTTAATATAATTTATGACTTATGACTTATGATTAATGGCGTTTGTTATAATTATAATAATAATAATAAAATATATTATGAAAAAATATAACCTTATACTGACCCAGAAATATGTAAAGCCGATCAATCCCAGTTTTAGCTTCTGCCATTGAAAATAATTTAGCCCACGGTTTACTTTCATCCTTTAAAGCCTTTTCAATACTCTCTTTTGCTGCAGCAACTCGTGCCATTATTACTTAATTTACGTTTGGTGGAAAAAAAAAAAAAAAATAGAAATACAATAATTCACTTGGATTGACGAATTTTTTAATATTACTATAGTAAATAATATTAAACGAAAGTTTTTAGTTTTTGCTGCGCTTTACCTTGAACACGCAGTTCAAATTCCAAAAATAATAAACTAGCGACACTTTGGTTGGAAACAGGAACTGATATGTAATACCATTCACGACGACATTTAATATATTCAAATGACACACAAACACACAATAATAATAATAATATAAGTACATGGTGCATTAATAATGGTACATATATATGATCAATTTTTATTAATTAAATATATTTTTCAATTTATTAATAATTATACTTTTATATGATGAATCTTTTTAATAAAACTATTTTTTTTTTATTTAAAATTTTTGTGAGCAACAAACGACAATTAAAAGTAGAAAATTCTTCTCGCATGTACTTGTGATTATATAAATTTTAATATATATATACTGTTGATCGTAAGAATTCCCAAAAGGAGATGACGACAGAAATTCTGCGAGAAAAATCATGTTCGCAAGCCATATTTTTTATATGGGACGTAATTCTGATCCAATTATTTTTTTATTAATTACAATAAATATATATATTTTATTAATATTGTGGTAAGAATTTTTTCTATTGAATTTAGCGGAAAAAAAAAAAAAAAAAAAAAAAAAAAAAAAAAAAAAAAAAAAATATTTGACAGATAAAAGTAGATAAGAGATTGTTGTTGTAATGGATAAAATATTTTTCTTCCATTCACAAACAATAATCTATTTCTTCAAGAGAATTTCTGAAAATAAAAATATATATATATATTTTTTAAATATGTGGTTTTTTAATTCCAATAATTATTAAAATATAAAATAATAATTTTAACATACATTCCACCGAAATTTAATTTTTCGGTATTGAGAGCAAGTTTTCTAATGTGTTTAATAGTAGTAGCCGCTGCAATTTGAACTTCTGGGTCATCTGATCCAACAAGACGAAGTACATGCTGAAATTAAATTTATTTAAAAAAAAAAATTAAAAATTCTGTTAATCATATTCCAAATAATTATACCTTGATAACTCCACAAGTATGCATAGTAACGCAATTAAGTGGTTCCTTACTCAGATGATAAAAAGCAATACAAACACCTTTAAGGACATGTTTATTCTTACTATTAGCATAATTAACAAGAGGAGCTACGGCATTTAACCGACCAAATTCGTAATTATTACGATCCCACTCGCAGCAAAATGCAATCGCCAATGTAAGATTTGATCTTAAATGTTCATCTTCCTAAAAAATTAATTAATAACTTAATTATTATTATTAATAATTAAAATATGTAAAAATAAAAATAAAAATAAAAATAATAATTACTGTATGTACAAGTTTTGCCAATTTTTTGACAACTCCATGATCGGTGAGAATACCAAGATTTTCTGGATTAACAGCAATCGCAGCAATTGTTGCACAAACAGCAGCCAAAACTTGGGTGTCATCGCTGTCCAATATTGAGACAGTGAGTTCAAGACCACCTACAAAAGCTCGAACCATTTCTGGGGAATCTTTAGCATTTTTAATACACGGTACAAGTGCTCTACAGGCGTTACGTTTTATAATATTACTCGGGTGTTTTAGTAGTGACCAAACAAGTCGAACACCATCGAGCGAATGAGATGGATCGTTTATAACATCCATGCATTGTTCATCTTCAGCGCATTCTTTTATTACCAAGGGTAAATTTTCTAAAAGAGGCTCATATGTTCCACTTAATAATCTAATCTGTAAAAATAAAATATTTTTATAATATATAATAAGAATTTTTTTTTTTATTTTTTAAAAATATTAATAGATACCAATTTTGGAAGACCATTATTAATTCTCAAGACATGCCTATTAGCTGGGTCTACACAACACTCTGCTAAAGCACCGACAACATTCGCAAGAACTTGATCATCTTCATTTTCTTCTAAAAGTGGAACTAGTGAGGCTACTAAACTGTTTTGGTTAAATCTCGATACATTTTCGGGACTGATTGCGCACTTCCAAATAGCTCCAGTTACTGCTGCCAGAAGATTTTTATTTGATCTAATATTATCGGATTGAATTAAGCGACAAAGAGGATCCAACCCTCCTGACTGTCGTACCATATCACGAGTTAGTTTATTAGCAGCACATTTGTAAATTGCTAAAGCGCAATTTTCTTCGAGTTTAAGACGATCTTTTTCACTACGACTGGCTTCTTCTTCACTGGTTTTTTTTTCATTCTGAGCATCTAACTCGGGAGACAAAGATGATTCAACGGTGTTATGGCTGCTTTTATGGTGATTTACTAGCATTTGTTTGTACTTTATGCTGGCAGCCTCGCTGTCACAAAGATGACGAACTATTTCGGATATTATTCCTATTTGTTCAAACGCCAAACGAAATACTTTCTATAAATAAAAAATAATAATTATTCAAATAATAATAATAATAATATTAATAATGAAGATGGTGATATATTTACTAAATCAGCACATTGCTGTATTGCTCCCATTATAGGAATAATAAGCTCGATGTGAGTAGACTGAAGAAAACGGCTCATGAAAAAAACTACACCGTGTTTTCTAAGTTGTTCTTTTATTTTTGGACTGCTGCTTAAAGAATTTAAAACTTTAGCACAAGCTATAGCTACTGCGATATGTTGACGCTCGTTGTCATTGAGCTGATCTGGGTTTCGACGCAAAACATTGTCAGGAACGTCCATAGCATCTAACTGAAATTTTTTAGTATAAAAAAATTAATATATAATAAATTTAAATAATAACATGAAGGAATAAATAGTTATACTATTAAAGCAATTCCAGAACGGACACGAATTTGTTTTCTAGCTTTACGCATCATAGCAATACTGGCCATTGTTTCAGCAGTTAAAATTCTAACATCTCTGGCTGGATGTTTAAGCAGGTCAATAAGAGGTAAAACGATTCCTAGGTCAATTAGATACCGACGTGTCTCCGAGCAGTACCCTATTTGTGATAAAACTCCGAGTGATCCTAGTTGGCATTTAACGTCTTTTGTTTCTAGAAGATTTACCAAAACTTCTAAACCACCCATTTCACGTATTGCTCGTTGAGTTGTCTTAATAAAATTATTATTATTATTATTATTATTAATTATAATAATAATTATTATTATTATTATGATTATTTATTACGCACCCGATTGGATAGATTAAAATTTTTCAAAAGACAAAGAGCAACTGTTGTAGCGGTTTGATTTCCAGCTTTTATGTACTTGATGAGTTTCTGCAATTGCCAAAACTCCGAAGCATGCTCTGGCGTTTCATCTTTTACAAAAGGTGTTTCTTCATCGCTTCCTGATTCTGGTTCATCATCAGAACTGTCTTCTTCAGCGGTTTCGTCAATTAAACAGTGTCGAGGAGGTCCATTCATTTTTTCATCTAAATTTTGGCTTCTTATTGATGATGATCTTTTTTCCGATTGGGTCAGTGTTTTTTGTTCAATCTCAAAAGTTGTCAACTTTTTCTTTGTACGACTAATTCCTTTTGTTGCCGACATACTTAATGGATAATGATGATGATTAAAATTTCAAATAAAAATAATTTTTAAATTTTACTTTGCTGCACAACTTGACAACACCGATCTATTATTCTATAAGAGTCTGGTTAATATTCACAAATTTACGGTTTTAAATAATAAGAAATTAAGGTATTGATTTCACAAACCCTTGACAATTTTGCTGCGGTATTTACATAGCTGCAATGATACAAAGTTTGATCGATTCTTTATGACCTCCTTGTAAATCCTTGTAAATTTCGTAATAATATCTAATAAAGTTTAAGAAAGAAAAAATAATTAATAAAATAAATAACAGAAGAATAATGATTTAAAATTATTAATAATTATGTATATGATTTTTTTTTTTTTAATTATATAAGTATATCTAATGATCTCAGCAAATCGACTCTTGATTGCGATCCCCCCCCCCGCTCCTGTATCAGATCAAATATTTATAAATTAATTTACATATATAAGGTTTACTGAGAGAAAAATAATAATATTAAAGTTTAAAAAAACATTATTGACTAACATTATAAAATAAATAAATCAGATAAAAAAAAAAAAAAAAAAAATTAATACATATATACTACAGCAATGGTGGACTAATACACCCAGCGCTGTGTATTAAAAGTAAACAAGGTTATAATATACACAAAGTGAGTGTATATATATATATATAGTATTAAAATTTAATAATCGATGGCTGCTATTTTATCTCGCAGAATTCGTTTGACATGGACTTTGAACTGTAAAATACTAGCCAGTGATTTTGGAAGTGACAATTTAATAAAAGCCATGGAGTCAACGAGTTGTTTCATCGGCAAAGAGGACAATCATAATGGTATTTTGGTGGATTCTACCAAAGAACCTTGCTCAGTTGATGATGTTGTCAATCGTTTGAGAGGTATATTATATTAGTAATGATATAAAAATTTATTTAATTAATTGAATTATTATTTTTCAGCTTCTCTTACTGACTGGAGCAAAAACAAAAAAAAAACAGTTTGGTTTCGAGTCGAAAAAAATGATGCCGACTGGATTCCACTTTTGGTTAAAGAAGGATTTTTATTTCACCATGTTAAAGAACAATTTGTAACATTGTATCGTTGTTTAACGTCCGATAAAAATATTCCTCCTTATGCTCACACAAATTTAGGTGTAGGAGGTTTTGTAATAAATGATAAAACTAATGAGGTATTGGTTATTAAGGAAAACTATTCTAATAAAGCTGCTAATAAGGCTACCAGGTGGAAATTACCTGGAGGATATGTCGAACCAGGTAAATAAAATAAAAAATAATAATGGTTTAATGTATAATATAAAATAATATCTTTAGGTGAAAATATACCTGAAGCTGTTGAAAGAGAAGTATTCGAAGAAACTGGAATAAAAGCCAAATTTAAATCTCTTGTGGGATTTAGACACGCGCATAATTATGCCTTTGGATGCAGTGATATTTATTTTGTAGCAAGATTGGTTCCTGAAACATTAGAAATAAATAAATGTACCCAAGAAATAGCCGAAGCTGTTTGGATGAAAGTAAAATTAATTTTTTTTTTTTTTTTTTTTTTTTTTTTTATTTATATAATAATAAAATAATTTCTTTATTTAATTTTATTTTATTTCATTTCAAGCTGGAAGACTATGCAAACAGTCCAGATGTTTATAGATTAAATCGGTTTATTGCCAAAAAAATGATTGAATTGTTAAACAGTAATATGGAAATCGGATTAATTAATGGTGAGCGACCGAATTCGACCGAGCCGATTTGGATTTATGTAATAACTAATCAAGACGATAAAAAAGATTTATCACCTGTTAAAATAAATAAATAGAGATTTATTTAAAATATTTTAAAGGCACAAAATAGGTATTGAATTTTGTTATGAATAATTGCTGTTTTTATTTTTTAAATCAAATATAATTAATTTTTATTAATATTAATAAATTACAGCTTAGATTATAAAAATATAATAATAAATATGTATATTTTAAATAAAAAAAATTATTATTCTTGATACAATTAAAATTTTTTTTTGTCATATTATTAATAACATTTTATGTCAGTAGATGGGGCAGCTAGTCTCGAACTAAAAAGGGTACAAGTGTATATTATATATGTATAATAAGTGTATTTACACACAAAGTGCACAACAAAGAGAAAAGTTATGGTCTTGCATAGGATTTTCTGGTGATAATTAATAAAAGTAAATAAATAAATTAGCGAAACAATAAATCTGTGATAAAGATTATTAAAAAAGAGAGTTAAGAAAATATAAATAAAAAAAAAAAAAAACATGAGTAAAATGTATTCAACTGCTAATTTGACAGACAAGGAGCTCAAAGAACAAGGAAATCGATTGTTTAGTCTTCACAAGTACGAGGATGCTGCTAATTGTTACTCAAAAGCTATTGTAAGTAAATAATAATAATAAAAATATTTTTCTCTAGATTATTATTTTTTATATTTTTATAAAATATTTTTAAGATTAAAAATCCAGCACAAGCGCCATACTTTACAAATCGCGCTCTGTGTCATTTGAAACTTAAAAGATGGGAATCATCATGCCAGGATTGTCGCCGTGCTTTAGACATGGATCCATGTTTGGTCAAGGGTCATTTTTTTTTAGGCCTAGCACTTTTAGAACTAGAGGCGTTTGATGAAGCAATAAAACATCTTCAGCGTGGTAAATTATTTTTTTATTAATATTTATTTACTGTGAAAATAAAAATAAATAAATAAATGATATATTTCAGCTGTCGATTTAGCCAAAGAACAAAAGCTCAATTACGGCGATGATATGACAAGTGTATTGAGACAAGCACGTAAACGACGTTTTCAATTGAAAGAAGAGCAGCGACTTGCTCAGGATATTGAACTACAGACTTATCTGAATCAACTGATTCTGGAGGATGCCGAACGACAAATGGCAACTCTCGATGAACAAATCATAATAAAATCAGCCAGTGAAAAAAGTTATTGTCAAGACTCGAGTAACGACGGAGGAATCAAAACTACTGACGTCGAGTCATCAACGACAACAACAACAACAACAACAAAAACAACAGCAACAGCAACAACTGCACAAGCCATGTCTATTAAAAGACAGGAAATAGAGAGTAAAAAAGAGACTGCTATTACTCGTCTCAATGATCTTTTTGCAAAAGTTGATGAGAGACGAAGAGTAAGTTATTTTTTTTTTTTTAAATTTATTTTTAATTATTATTATTATTATTATTAATATTACTATTGTTTTTATTTTTCAGAAACGAGAAGTTCCAGATTATTTATGTGGAAAAATAAGTTTTGAAATACTTCAAGAACCAGTTATTACACCCAGCGGTATCACTTATGAACGTAAAGATATTGAGGAACATTTACAGCGAGTTGGTCATTTTGATCCAGTCACTCGCGTACGTCTTACTCAAGATCAACTAATCCCGAATCTGGCAATGAAAGAAGTTGTTGATGCTTTCTTACAAGACAATGAATGGGCATTAGACTATTAATAAATATTTTTAATAAAAACTGGTCATAATTTTTTTAGTTACTAGTTTCGTAAGGATGATTAACTCGATCTCATGTAATTCCGTCCTCGATACGTTGGAACATGAATCGAGTATTCATATTCGTATGTATGTAAAATAAATTTTATTATATTATATTATAATAAACGTCTGTAATCATACGATAAAATTAACAATAAAATAGTTTATTTTACGCGGAAAAAAAAAAAAAAAAAAAAACACACATTTTTACATTTTATCTTATGGTGACTTAATTCTCTGTAATCAACTCTTTATAGTTAAATTTAAAAAAAAAAAAAAAAAAAAACACACATTTTTACATTTTATCTTATGGTGACTTTTTTTTCTTTTACAAAAAATGGAGTAAGAACGATTCGAGTTATTGAAATCGCTACAATTGGAGGTATCATCCATTGATAGTCTGCAATATTTTTTGATTGTGCAATCCAGAGCAAAATACAACCGACTATCCTTTGGAACATAGCAATTGTTCTTAGCCGAAATTTATTGTCTTGAGGAATAGGCGGAGAAATTTTTACCAGGCCTAGAGAACCCCACCCAGTCAAAACAATCCAACAGATATACATGGTAGTATCTTCTGTTGTCAATCGAGTTTCATAACTGAAAAAAATAAATAAATAAATAAATAAAATAAACACACATATATATTTAGGTATTTTAATTTTAATAATAATTTTACCTAAAGTTTTTAGCCCACACAAGAGTGGTTGGTATCGCTGATATCGATGTCAGATACCATATCATGAACAACAACAGATGATTAATGATATTTATTGTTGGATTTACGTCATTTCGAGGACCACTTTTAGTTATTATTTTGACCTGTTTATCTGAAGGTTTTTTTTTTATTTTTCTTATAAATCCACGCAGTGTGGCCATGAATAATTCTTCCATATAATCTTCGTACATTCTTGTTAACTTTAAAAAGTATATTACTACTGAAAGAAGCATTGCTACTGCTGCACAACTGCTAGATATTATTATAAAAAGTATTAAAGTTGCAATAAAAGGTAAATGGTCAAACCATTGTCGTATTAACCACCCGTACCACGCAGCAGGAAATCTAGCGAGTGCTCTAGCAAGAAATCTGTTAAAAAATATCTATATTTATATATTGAAATATTTTTTTTTTTTTATTTAAAAAAAAAAATTTATATTACCTAGCCGTGACATTATGAACTATTGAACCTGAGAAAATGATGGCACAACAGGTAGCAATAGACAGGACCATCAATAAACCAATCGCTATAAAAATTTCAAAATAAATCTCTGAATAAACTACAAGTCCAGTAGTCAATCCCACCGTGAGAAATACTTTATTATTGTCATTATCCATTCTCGTAGCGACTATCAACAACAACAATCCTAATGCTGTTGGATATAATCGAAACCACCGATCTCTAACGAAATTACCGAACCTGTCAATCAGTCCGGCTTTCTCAATTCTAAGTTTATACGTAAAATTAGGATCTAAAGTGATAATAATTTTTACAATATGATCCGCCAGGTAGTCACTGTTCATTTGCATTCTCAAAACCTGAGACTTTCCAATATCTTTTTCAGTTAGCGTGTAAAACTCTGTAATACCAAATTTTGTTGAGTTCCAGGATTCTTTAACCTCAATAACAAGATAAACCGCCATGTCTTGACCGTTTACAGACTCCAGTATAAAATTAATAGCGTCAGGTACTTTAACATCCAGGTGCCATCTCAAATTTCCAGATTGAGTATTTATAACCGTTTTGTAGTCTGCACCAGCTAATACTGTTTTTAACGGTGAAGGTAGCCAGGAGACTCCCGCCGATCCGTCAATAAAGTCAATAAATGATGTTCTTTTTTCCAAAGAGTAAAGATCTGTGTCAACAGTGACAAAATTTTTTTTTTTGTCACCTTCCATGGTAGTAGGAATTTTAATGACAATGTGCGTAAATTTATATGAAATTTCATGTAAATTCAAATCCAGGGTTTTTCGTTGTCGAAAATATGGGTCGGGAGACAGTCTTGTCAAATTGGTAAGATTTATTCCTGACTTGCATATTTTTTCAGATGTTTTATCATTAATGATAAGCACAGTGCAAGCAAAAACCCAGTCTGGAGTATCCAAATTTATTGCGTCGATGCTGAGAAAATTGTAAGAAAATTTGTCTACTGGAACTGGAATCATTAAATAGACTATTGATTGATTTTTTAGTTTACCACCCTTTGATTGTTTGTCATTACTGTTGTAAGAAAATTGGGGCCCAGTCACTTGGATCCACCTTCCTTTCTCGATAAAATTAACTCGCGGTTCAAAGTTTATTTTGGCTAAATATTTACCGGCAAATCTATTCTGCAAGTGATACCTCAGAGCTTTTAATTTAATTTGTTGTTGAGAATATATCTTTGGAATTCGTTGAGTAGTATCTACAGAGTCAAAAAGCCCTCTAACAATGGCGATTATCAGCTGCTTACACCAGAGAATTGATAAATGATCTTGGGCTCGCCAAACATTGGGAATTGCGGTCGAGAGAATATTAAGATCGGCCAGAGGATCCAAAATTTGAGAACAAGTGACTAGAAGATCTCGTGATCCACCACCGATAGATACTATAGTGACATTGTTTTGGAGACGCTTTCTTCGGCTGTTAATGTATTGATAAAAATTCGCCGAGGTCTGGTCAAATCCAATGTTAGGAGTATGAGGAGTTGCAAGAGTTATCAGAATACTTGCTGGACTAGATGTTTCATTGGGAGGATGCTGGAGGAGAACCGATTTACCAATTATTCCACCCATCGAGTGCCCAATTAAAATAACTTGGTCGAGTTTTTCCTCGTAGAGAGACAGGATTTTTTTGATGCAGTGTTGCGTAAATACTGTTTGTTCTTGTAAAATACCTGTTGATATTTTTAAATAATATTAATACTAATATTATTTGGAAAATCATCAATTATTAAAAAACTAAATTACCTCCATAGAGAGCTGAAAGACTTTTAGCAAATGATATTGTAAAATAATCAAAATGAAAGGGTGTTCTACGTTTTAAACTCATCCTCAAACTTATAGAAGCAAGAGACCTAACTGAAATAAAAAAATAATACAAAAATTATTACAAAATAAAAAAAAAAAAATTATTATAGTCACCTTGTTCATGTGAACCGGCATTCCCAGGAATAAATAAAACCGGAATCCCTGTAAATTTCATCCTCCGTAATTTTTCAGTAGCATAACCTTCTCCGTAAGCGTAAAGACCCCATTTATTGAATTTATTTTCAATCTCATTGTCTAATTTTATTCTCTGGAAAAAAAAATAAATATTTTTAAAAAATAAACAACAATTTTATTGTTGATGTTTATATATAAACTAATTAAACTTACCACATACTGAGGATATTCGAACATGTAAGTCATGTCACAATTATTTGGTTTTAAATCAGTGACATAATTGGCAACTCCAAAAAGATATAATCCAAAAGAAATTAGACAGAATAATAAAAATGAAATATAAATAATTATTTTTCCCATTTTGTAAATTTTAATTTTTTTTTTTTTTAATCCAACAAAACTTAATACTCTTTATTAATTATTTCCTTGAAATACTTATTGGCAATTTATAAAATTTATTGTTATTTTTAAAATATGATTATAGTATTTAATTCTGATTTAAATTTCATTTTCTAACATTTCACAAAACACTACTTATTATACTTATATGTATATATTTAAAAATAAAATAAAGCTTTTGTGTGTTACGAATCAGCTGATGCCGTTTGCAACATATCATCTGATGGTTAAAGAAGAAAACATTAATTATATTATTATAAATTTTTATTGGTAAAAAAGAATTTTAATGAATTAATTACATATAATTAATATATGTATAAATAAAAAAATGATGAAATTTATAAAATGTCGAAAAAATTAAATTCATTCTTTAGCATCTTCTTTAGATACTGAAAATGGCTCAGTAACATCTTCTACTCCACAGTCGGCAATTATTATGTCTTTTACAGGCTTGTCGTTGTGTCCAGTTGTAGTTTTTTCGACTTTCTTTACTACTTTCTGTAAAATAATTAAAACGATAGTTATATTATTATTTTTAATAATTTATAATTATCAGTAATAATGATAAAAAAAAAAAAAAATATTTTATTACCATTCCTTCGATAACTTTGCCGAATACGACGTGTCTACCGTCGAGCCAAGGAGTTTTTACAGTAGTGATGAAAAATTGTGACCCGTTAGTATCTTTACCAGCGTTGGCCATTGACAACCATCCAGCTCCGTAATGCTTCAGCTTGAAGTTTTCATCCTCGAAACGATCTCCGTATATACTTTTTCCTGTAATTTTAAATAAAAGAATTTCCATATAGCGAGAAATAAATTAAAACTACCAAGAATAATATAAAAAAAAATTTTTAAATAATACTTTTGTATTATTTAGTTGCTTGTTTGCTTCCATTATACACTACCATTATACATTCGTAATAATAATAATAATAAAAAGTAAAAGTTGTTTACTACCTCCTGTACCGTCTCCTTTTGTAAAGTCACCTCCTTGGATCATAAAGTTTTCAATTACACGGTGGAATTTGCTTCCTTTGTATCCTTGGCCTTCTTCTTTTTTTGCCAACTCAACAAAGTTTTTCACTGTCCTAGGTACTGTATTACCGAAAAGACCAATTCTAACCCTACCGAGATTCTCATCGCCTCGTTTTAGGTCAAAGTACACCTGAAAATTTTTATTTTATTTTTTTAAACAACTTATAGTATTGATGATGATGATAATAATAATTAACAGTTACTTACTACTTGGGTAACTTTAGGTCCTTTTGCGGTTTTATCATCGGCACTGACGTTTCCCAGTAATGCCGACAATCCAAAAATAAATAATAATAATAAAAACTTCATTGTGATGGTCTCTTGTAATTAGCTGAGCCAAGCTGAACGGTACGAACGCTTCGAATGTACTAGCGGTAATGACAATCTCAGATTTACAGATTTACAGTGATCCTCAGTATCTTGAACCACGTTGCACTGTGCTTTGTAAAGTATCTCAATTATTTTTCTTTCTCCCGCAAATTGCTCCTGTGTATCGTGCTGTCTTTTTTTATAACGTGGAGAGACGTGATAGGTCGCTAGTTGCTTCTTTGACTTTTATTTTTTTATCAAGCCCAATCATTTTTAGATTTATTTTTATAAACAATTAAAAAATTGTTTTTGTTTTTCGACTGATGTTGAAACTGATAATTTTATTGTATATATTGTTTATAACAATGACTATTTTAAAATTTTTATATATTTCTTTTGTTAAACTATAAATAATTATAATTTTGATTTTCTTTTGTTATCTTATCCAAATGATAAACTTTTATATTTTTTTAAAATTCAATCATTGAGATAAATAAAAAAATGAATTATCAAGGACAGTAAATAAATCTACAATAAATTTTCATCAATAATTGATATGATTTTCATGTATTTTTAGTGTAAATCCATAAAAAAACACATCGATATACACATGTCAGATGTCAGGATATAGAATTATTAAACTTTCATTTTACAATTCTACAAAACAAGTAAAATAATTTTCAAACAATGTAATAACAAATAGTTGTAATATATAATTTTTGTTTGCTTTAATTATTTTTTTATTCAAAATTATAATTTTATTCATGTGACATTATTTATACTATTATATAATTATTAATATGCATACACATGAAATTTTCTACAGTTTAGAAAAAAAAAAAAAAACCTATTATTTTTTAAAAACTTATATTTGATTGAATATTCAATCAAAACCTTCATTAAATATATATATATATATATCAATAGAAACACTTTTCGTTATTTAATATTAAAAAGAAATATTTACTTTCTATAAATACCTGCAATAAAAGTCATCAATTGGCATTTAAATGTATTTTTTTTTTTTAAAGGAAATTACTAAAATATTTAGAGTTTACAATTATTAGTTACGTCAACTAATTATTTCTACGAAGACTGTATTTGTGCGTAAGCTTTTGACAACTTGCAAGTTTTTATAAAAAGTAAAACATTTATGGACTTGATTTAATGATATAAATATATTCTACACAAGTTTTATTGCAATTAATTATTTATGTACCAATTTGGAAACATTTATAATGCACAAATTAAAGATATACTTATTTTCCTCATCAACCACATAGTCACTTTAAAAACCATGTATCCGATATAAATATTTGTGCAATAATTTTTTATTCATTATTCATTATTATTATTATTATTATTATTTTTTTTTTTTAGTGCTTATCAAATTTTACAGTTTTTTATTTTAAAAAACAATTTAAAGTTAATCACACAAACTTTAAAATACGGTGTCATAGATAAATCCATGTATTTAAAAGAAATAAACCTTATTCTAATTATTTGATATACTCATTCTTTTTTTATTCATCGCATTCATGGTATGTTGCCCTGAAAATTCCAATCACAATAAATAATTGATTACATTACATCAGATTTTATTAGATAAGTTTATTTATTCCATCAAATACTAATGCAATATAGATCCCTTGAAAGCATACTTATATTTATACGTATCATTTAATCATTAATTATTATAAATTTATTAATTTAATGCTGTGTCGATATTACTATTCAATATTATTCTTATTAATATAATAATAATAATAATAATAATAATAAATATTTATAATTGATTATTTATTGTAATTTATTGAATTTCAGTTTTATAATATTGTTTCATGATTGTGAATTTAATTTTACAAACAGATAAAATTTTTGAATTACTGCCAAAAATAAATACTGAACAAAATTATAGTAATTAGATTATGAGAGAGAGAGAGAAAGAAAAAAAAAAAAAACACAACAACAAGAATAATTAATTAAATAAATAAAATTACAATTTTGTTTATAATTAATAATGAAACGTAAAGAGAAATAAAAATATAAAAATTCTGATACAAAATTTTATTTAAATCTTCAACATAAAGATTTTGAAAGACGAAGTTTTATTTGTTTAATAGTAGTTATAGTAGTCAGATTTATTTTTCAAAGCAAAGTGTTTGTCGTAAAAACTGACTATTTATTTAACAATAGTATCATTTGTTATCTTCCTCTTTCATTTATACAGAAATAATTAAATAATAATAATAATAAGTAAATTTCCAAAGAATTTTTAAAAATTATAAATATTTGATGAAATCATCGGTTACTTTTTTTTTCTTTTTTTTTTTTTTTTTTTTTTTTTTAAATAAATAGTAAATGTTTACCTTTCTTTGCCCAAATTACGACGAGAAAGGCGTCTTTCTTTATTGTGCATTGTCAAAGTATATCGCTTTGTATGCGAAGGATTGGTACGGAGTTCGCGTAGTTCAGTGGACCTAGCTTTTTCAACTTTTTCCATAAACTTGGTTATCAAGTCAGGACAGTTAAGGTTTGCTTCTGGCTCCCATGTGTCATCGGCAGCCGTGAAGCCTTTCCAGCGGATTAAAAATTCCCGGGATTTATTTTTTTTAAAGTGAACGTCGAGGACTTTTTCCACTTCAAATTCTTTTTCTTCGTCACCGTTTTCATCCTCATTATCTTAAAAATAAATATTATTGAAATTACCATTTTACATCAAGGTACTATAAAGATAATTATTTTTTAAGTACCATCGTTTTGTGGCTTAGCTGCTTTTGATTTTCTTCCTCGCTTAGTGGGAGTTTTCTCTTCATTAGCGTCTTCTTCAGTACCACCACCATCCTCGTCATTTTCGGGTTCTTTATTATCTGAAATTAATAAAAAAAAATCAATAATACATATATAACAATGATGACGATGATGATGATGATAATGATAACAACCTGAGTCACGTTGTCTTTTAGTGGCTTTGGTCTTTTTTGTTTTTTTATTAGACTTTGGTGATTTCTTGGTTGACTTTTTAGCTTTTTCCTCGGTCTGGTCACTTTTATCTCCATTATTTTCCTCCTCAGCCATGTAATCTTCTATCAACTGTTCGCAATTGAGATCTTTTTCGTTTTCCCAGGTATCTGCGCTTTCGTCGTAACCTTTCCAGCGTACCAGAAATTGTCTGCGACCCTTAATAGTGCGCCGTGAAATAATTTTCTCGACCTTAAAAATAAATAAGTAAAAAAATTAAATCACCATATATTAGATATTATAAGTAATATCATTAAGTATGAAATATTATAAGCAATATTATAAAAAAAAAAAAAAAAAAAAAAAAAGCAGCGAATTGGCGGGAATGCCGGCATCTGGTTGCCACGCAACAATATTTTTTTCGAGTAAAAAAACTAATAAAAGACTGTAAAAAATATGTTAAAAAATATTAAACTACCTCATATTCTTGTTCACTGTTTTCATTGTCCTCAGAGGTAGTAGGTTTACGGTCCTCTTTTTTTCGGCGTTTATTATCTCCACCCTTGGCGGGATTTCCATTTTCCTGTGCCGAAATTTCAGATAATTTTTCATCGGCGTCGTTATCATTTTTAGTCAAATCAGAATCATCCGCAGAAGTTTTATCTTTTCCGCGCGATGTTTTGCGTTTTGATTTCGAGCCACTTTCATTATTATCGTCTGATTTATTTGGCTGATCAGCGTCTTCAACTTGATGCGCATTGTCGCCATTTTCTTCTGATTCGGCGTCACTAGGACTTTCAGACTTTCTTCGCTTACCCTTCATTAATCTTCTCATTATATGTTAAATATTAAATAAATACAGCCAGATTACTGGCTTACCACT
The DNA here is from genome assembly GCA_000956155.1 of Cotesia vestalis. Lineage (NCBI taxonomy): Eukaryota > Metazoa > Arthropoda > Insecta > Hymenoptera > Braconidae > Cotesia > Cotesia vestalis. The sequence goes on from JZSA01003058.1 coordinate 21,558, forward strand.
TATTATTTATATTTAAACGATATATTAATGTTAATAACTATTATTTACTAGTTGATTATTTTGGATGTCGCTTGATGTGATGATCAAAATCGACGCACCAACACAATTACACAGACACACAGTTATTATTATATATATATTTATACAGATAGCAGGTTATCAGTGAGCGCCTCTACCGGCTGTTAACAGCTTCAAACGCTTCATACAGCTTGGCTATAATATATATATATATATATATATACATACTGTGAAAAAGGGGAAAAGGTGCTGACTCCATATATATTTATTGTACACATAGACTTTATATTTATATATGTATGTAGAGTTGGCTTTTCAGGCTTTTGGCTTTTCCAACACTTGCCAATTTCCCTGAATTTTCCATTCAAGTCTCCAGTCTGTCAGCCACCATCAACAATAAACTTATAATAATTCTATATATATATATAAATCCAAAATTTTATTTACACTAAAAATAACCATTTGTATGTGTAAACAAAAAGGCGTATCCAAATTTATTTGTTGATTAATAGAAAAATAATAGCATTTATACATATGTACATATACTTATTTTCTAATGATAATTTTAATAACAAATTTGTTGATTTGATTGTAATATATTTAGTATTATAGATTGTAGTTTGTTGTTGCTAAGGAGAATAAATTTTGTTTAATCATTTTTTCATGTATAAGTACTACATGTATAAGTACGATAAATTAATGATAAATATTTAAATTTTAAACAAGAATAATAAAATAGTGTAAAAATTATAATGGCCAAATCTGTTACTGTATACGAGAAGCCAACGCCTCATCTTGGTAATATTTGAAATTTAATTATCGATGAATAATAATATAATGTAGTAATGACTCATTTATCCTTAGGCGTGTACCATATTTTTATTTAGTATATTAATTTCATTATGTTGAGTATTTATTGATTTTTTTTTTCTTTTTTTTTTTTAAATGATATATATGTATAGGTCTACCAGATTGGTATGCAAAGCAATGGGAACTTGAAGAATCTGCAAGTAATGGTATTAATAATTCTTTTGAGCTTCGAAATACTGGGCGTACTTTACGTAATGAAACCAAAATTAAAACAGAATGGGATACTTTGTTAAACAGCACAAAGTTGGATGATAGGTACAGTAATATTTTTAATTTATTGTGTAATATTTTTTTGGACTTTAATTAATAAATAGAAAAAATAAAAAATTATCAGAGTTAAAGAACTTTCAATGTGGGAAGAAATTTTGGGAAAATTATTAAAGGAATTATCGGTAGAAAAAAAACGTCTACGAGAAGCAAGAGCTGAGACTGAAAAAGATCTCGAGAATATTGAACATCCACTTAAAGTTGCAGCTGAATGTATTTCTATGAGAGATTGTCGCAGAGGTAATGAGTTGACTTACGATGAACCTGATACTGAGGTTAAAAAAGAGCTTACGGTAATAGAAGCATTGAAGAAAAATTTGACAGAAAAAGTTCAAGCAGCTTGGGAAAAATTAAATCGGCTTGAACAAGTTGAATTTGAAGTTAATTTGGATCTAACAGACAAATCTGAGGCCATTGGAATTGACAAAGACAATACCAATCTTAATCAAAATTCAGCTATTGTCAGTTACAAGCCAAATTCTTTGAGGATTCCTAAAAAGTAAGAAATATTTAAAAACTATATTAATCTTTTTAATCTTTAAATTAATTAATAAATAATTATTTTAAGCGCTAAAACATACGACAATTGGTTAAAACATTGTCATTATATTAAACTGTTGGCTGAAAATGAATTAAAAGATGCTCATACATTTCGCGATATAATGGTTGCTATGCAAAAACGTGCAAAAAATGATATAGAAGCTCAGCAAGATGCTACTGATTATGCATTAAGAAAAAGAATCCATCAAACTCAAAAATCACGCAATCAAATGGAATGGCAAAAAAGAAAAGTTGAAAAAGAAATGGAATCGCTTGTTAAAGAAATACTTAGACTCGAAGATGCACTTAGAGATAAAGTAGATATTGTTAAATGCACTGAAACAAGATTAGAAAATCGGACTTATCGTTCTGGTTATGAATTATGTAGAGATGAACCTGAATTCGGGCTTAAAGATCAAGTACTCCAGCTTCGTCAGACAAAAAAAGAATTGCTTGCAAAGATAAATACTTTAAAGTAATTATTACTTAATAAATAATAGTTAATAACAATAATAATAATAATAATAACAACTAATGATTATTTTAAGGGCCACATTTAATGGATTGGAACAACTGGTTATTAAAATAGACAGAAATTTGGATGATAAACAACACTCGTTGATGACTGATATAAAATGCTTGGACATCAGATCGTCACTGAAGACGGGAAATCGCGCACCATTGATTAATGAAACTGATCGAAACATTTCTCTGACTAATTTAGATGATGAAATTCCTCGTTCAATTTATTAATAATTAACTTTTACACTTGGTATTTAAATTTTACATGGAAAATTTTTATTAAAAATAAATTATCCAATGCTTCAACGATTATCCACTTCAACAATTATTCTGCAGTGGTTATTAATCGTCCATATGCACTTAATTGGCTTTCAATAAAGTAAATCTCGATATAAAATTATCTGAATCTACAGTACTCAAAGTTTTTACTGCCCTTTGATAAATGTTTGTAATATTAATAACATCACCTTGGTTCATCTCAAAGATAATGTAATTAATCCAAACGTCGACATTGTTTTTACCAAATTGGATTACCGCCATTTCGTAAGGATGTCGAGCATTTTGTTTACTAATTTCTGGTTGATTAACTTCAATGTTGGACATTTCATTGTGAAGTTCTAAGCAGAATGGAGGCTGAATACTTAATTCCTTGTAGATATGACGAGCTTTTTTAATACCTAATTAATTATTAAATCAAGAGTTGTTGTAATTACTAATGTTATGCTTTTATTTAAATAGTAAAATTTTACAAACCTTTAGTCGTCGCAACCCATTTAATGTAAGCGGGCTTAAATTTTAAGGATATTTCTGGAGCTTCTTTTAATGCGGTTAGATAAAATTCTTCCAATTGTTCTGGGTGTTTTTCATTAATGTAAAGTAATTTTATCTTCCACAAAGGAAATGCTTTGTTTTTTAATATTTCTTTAGCCTATAAATTTAATATTTTTACTTTAAATACTTGTATTTATTTAATTAAATTAATATTAAATACAACCTTATTGAATTCAGAAAGAGCCAAATCTTCTTGATTGAAATTAAAAAATAAGTAGTTTAATTTTTGTTTCCAAAGTTCAACACTCTCTGGATGAGCTTCTGTCGCACTGTTGAGAATTTGATTAAGTTTTTCTGAATTGTTTTTGTTATTTTCAAATACTTTTATCTAGAAGAAAAAAAAAAAAAAATCAATCAAACTAAACATTATTGATAATAATTAAGTATAATAACTATTTACCCAAAGCCAATAGTACTTTTCTTCCAAATTATTTTGATGATGACCTTTCGTTAAAGCATTCTTTAAAAGCTTGCTTTTATAATTTGGCAAAGTAGAACTGTCTTTACTAATTTCAAGTAAAAAATTAATGTATAAAGACCACATTGCTTTAGTAGGTATAAGTTTTATCGCAGATTCATATACTTCAATTGCCGAATTTAAAAGATCCCGGATATGATTTATTTGAGACTTTTCGATATCATCGATATCATTGACATTGTCTTTAAAAGGATCAGGATTATAATTTAATCCTTGAAATTCTCTTCTTGCCCGCTTGTCCCACGCTTTAGGTTCATCCGAAAAATTTTTAACCAAATCATCGATTATTATTTTCTGTAAATTTTTCGTCTTCTTGAATTTGGAAGCAATATCTAATAACTTGATGGTGAAATCAATATCTTTGATATGCTTCCGTGCTTGCTGATATACTAATTCAGCACGTTTTAGTTCAACAGGTGTATCTTCCTCATTTGAACAAGCTTCGTATAATTCTAATCTGTAAAGCCAATGATAAATCCTTAATAAATAAATCTACTGTAATTTATTATTACTTACTCTAAAAGATCTTTATATAATATTTGTGCTTTGGGGTGAAAGTGTAGTCCTTTAAGTAATTGTTTTCTAGCTCTTTCAATATCTCTAGTTTCTTTCATGTGCCATTGAGCTGAAATATGCCAACATCTTGGTTTGTCTTGATGAACTTTAAGCATTCTATCAGCGATTCCAGGTAAATGATGTTGAAAATTCTATTTATAATTAATAATATAATAAGTTAAATGTTAAATGATTAAAAATAAATAAAAATTACCTCTATTTTACTAAGTTTCATAATATCGACCCAAAAACTCAAGTCACTTTGAAACCTCATCCTTGATCTCTTGTATAATTGTTTAATTTTTTTAATAATAGCATAATCGATACCCGCTTGTTTTTCCTTAATTCCCAGTTTCTGAAATAATAAAAAAATAGCAGTGAAAAAAAAAAAAAAAAAAAAAACTTAAATAAAAATAAATAAAAATTTACCAGTCTCCGTTGTTTTACAAGATTCAGGACTACCATAAGATAAGAAAAATATGATAAAAAATCATCCTTGCTCTTAATAAGCCTTCCTATTTTGTATTCGTGATCTTTTAAATTTTTTATTATTTTTCTGAGGGATAAAACGAATAATTATAAACATTTTTATTTACAATCAGTATAATAATATATACAAGGATAACCTATAATTTACCGGATTTCATTATCATCGAAAAGTTTAATCCTTTTCATTTGTTCCAATTCAGGAATCATTTCCTCGCATCCTTTTTCTACGAATTCTGCCATTTTCAAATAATTCCTATATCTTAAATATTTTATTTTATCTAATTAAGTATTTATTAACTGTGAGCAGCAAAACGCACGTGTTGTTAAAACTGAACTAACGCAACTATAGTTATAACGTGTGATTTTGTGATTGTGTATATTGTAATATATGTATAATGCGTAATTGAAAAAATTTTTATCAGTTGGAGAAAAAGCTTACTCCATTATCAACATTAGATAATAATGATTTTTGTTTTTATTTATTTAAAAATTATTAAATAAATAAATTAATTTTGCTTTTAAATGAAAATAAAATAATTAAAAACTTATAGAGTGTTGTCAATAACGAATTTTTAAAATTACAAAGCATTGTCAGGGTACTATTAAATTATAAATAAAATAAATAATAATTTTAGATACAGTTGATTTATTTTAATTAGTTAACACTAGTTTGGATGATATTGAATGCAGAAATAAATGAATCACTGTATGTTGCTTCTAGAGTTTTGACAGCTCTGCGATGTATGTCGCTAACTTTATGCGGCTCCCCGTATTTCATTTCAAATTCAATGAAATTAATCCATACTTCGGTGTTAGTTTTTCCAAATTGACTAGTAGCCATTTCGTGTGGACGTCGGGCATTTTGTTTGCATATGTCCGGTTGAATAAGTTCAATTTCAGCCATTTCCTTGTGAAGTTCCAAACAAAATGGTATTTTTACACTGAGCTCATTGTAAATGTGCCGAGCTATTTGAATACCTGGACATTATATTAGTTAATAATATAATTGTATAAAATAAAAATTAATAACAATTACCTTTTGTTAATACCACCCATTTTATGTAAGCTGGTTTTATTTCTTGAGATATCTCAACAGCTTCTTTCATTCCAGCTAAATAAATTTCTTCAACTTTATTCGGATACTTTGCTTGAGTATAAAGTAATTTTATATTCCACAATGGTAATGCTTTGTTACCTAATATTTTCGTACCCTTTTAAATAAAATATTAAGGATTAATTTTTTTTTAATTAAAAAGAAATTTTTAATCCAACAGAAAAATATAATTAAGCTAACTAACTTTATCAAACTCTGCAATAAATAGATCATTTTTATTTACACTTATTAAATGTCTCAATTTTTCTTTCCAAAAATCAACATTCTGAGGTAATGCATCAGTTGCATTACACAATACTTGATATAATTTATCTTTAAGGTTTTCGTCTTTTTTATCATTTTCTAAAATTTTTATCTGCAAGTAAATAGTTATTAAGATTATAAAAATGTTGATTTAAAAAGAAAACAAAAACAAAAAAAAAACTTTGAATTTTTAATTAATTTCAGTACCCAGTACCAATACTGTTTATCTTGCAACTTTTTTAACTGATGGCCTTGTATCAACGCGTTTTTAAGTATTTTGCGCTTTAAATTAGGTAGTGATGATAAATCTTGATTTATTTCCGTCAAACAGTTAATATAAAGAGTCCACATAATTTCAGTTTTTAGTCTCTTAACTGCAGTTTGATAAACTTGATTGCAAAAATTGATTCGACGTCTCATAACATTTAATTCTGTCTCGTCAACTTCCATCGAGTGATCATCTTCTCTATCAGGGTCATATGTAAATCCTGCCAACTCACGTCGAGCCATCGTATCCCAAACTTGTGGTTTATAAGAATAATCTTTCAGCAAATCTCCTATAATTAACTCCTGTAACTTTTCTGTCTTTTTGTGCTTTGTTGTTATTTCCAGCAGCTTTATTATGAACGTAACGTCTTTTATTTGCTTGAAAGCTTGTTGATAAACAACTTGGGCACGTTCTAGTGCTACTGCCAATTCATCAGTTGTCTCTGTTTCATTCAATATTAATCTAAAAATTTTGGAGTTTTATTCAGTAAAAAAATTAAAAAAAAAAAATTAATTTAATTTATCATTAAAACTCACTGGAAAATTTCAGAGTATAAATCCTGAGAAGTTGGATGCAGCCGTAAACCTTTCAGAAGATATTGTTTACCTTTTTGTAAATTTTTATTCTCTTCTATTTGCCAACGAGCAGCAATTATCCAACACTCCTGTTTGTTTTTATGTATTTCCATCATTTTCTCAATTAATCGACAGATGTTATTTGTCAAACGCTAATAAAAAAAATTATTTAATTATTTAAAACAAAATTATAATCTAGTTTACAAATTACATGTAATATAAATACTTACTAATTGTTTTCGAAATTTCATGTAAGCCATCCAAAATCTGAGATCATCTTGAAACTTAATAGTAGCTTTTTGATATAAACTATTTACTTTTTTAATAATCGGTGATTCAGTATCAGACTGTTGAGTTATTCCTAATTTCTACAAAAATTTTTAATCAAATAGTTATAATTTATTAAATTAATAAATCGTTTGATTAATTGAAATTTACAAAAACCTCTTTGCGTTGCTTTACTCGCTTGAGTAAATCCATTTCGTATGTAATATATTTTAAATAGTCCTCTTTACATTTGCTATGACTTTGTATTTTAGTTTCATATTCTTCCAACTGTTTTACTATGTTTCTAAAATAAAATAAAAATAATATTTCATTGATTATTATTTACTATAAATTAAAAATATAACTTTAACAAATTTATAACCTTACCTAATTTCACTTTTATCAAAAAGTTTCATTTTATTTATATATTCAAGCTCGTCGATATCTTCAAATTGATTTTCAATTAAATCCGCCATTTTTATTAGATTTTATGTTAACAAACTTTAATATTAATTATAAATATACATAAATAAAATTAAAATACATTATAAAATAAATCAAAACATTTTAATGTTTATTTTGGCAGGATTAAATTTTAGTTCCCTAATTGACCACGAGCGCCGCTGTTTCCAACGAATAATTTTAAAACTTTGCGTCTTTAGATTGGTTCATTAGACTACAGACCATTATCTGTGATGTTCATCGAGAATAATTGTTATAAAAAATTATTAAGTAAACAAACTTATGACGTACGATAATTTAACGTATATGCATATGTAAGTACAGTAGTGAATGTTATCTCTGATTAAATTTTCGAATTTCCAATTTTTTTTTATAATACAAAAATGGATAATTGTTATGTGCGCATGCGCACCATTTTCCCGTGGTCCTTGGATGATTTAATGTTTTGCCATGTCATGTTTCATGTTAGCCCGAGTGAGTGCAAGTAGTCACGCTTAGTTTTTTGTTTCATTGCGAAAAAAAAAAAAACAATAATTATAAAAATATAATAATAATAATAATAATGACATTCAATTTGATATTTTTATAAAAAAAATACGCGCGCAAGGATAAATTTGAAAGGTAGTTGTAAAAAAGTTGGTTAGATGTCGCCAGCGGGAGTGTTATAAAGTAATTGAAGATTTTTATTGGATCAATGTACCGGATAAATTTTCATGATGGCTGACAGTTTTTCTGGTTTTTAATCAAGTGTAATGAGTGCGTGTTACAAATCGAGTTAAAAAATAATAAAATTGAGACAATAACGTGTTGAAGATCCCAAGAGGACAATGGATGACAGCCCAGCGACAATCGTGAGTGATGACATTTTGTTTATATTGTTTTTTAAAGTAATTGTTATTCATCATCCTGATAAAGATAGATGACAGTGGTTTTAATTATTATTAGTTGACATAAAATTTAATATTTTATAATTTATATATTTATTATTAGATAGGATAATTAAATAAATAATTAGGTTTTATTATTTAACTATAAAAAAATTTATAATTTGTAAAATGATATATGTAGTCTAAGGCATTGCCATCAGTTGCTATATATTACGTAATGCGCAAACGTGGGTAGTTCATTGGCCGCTTGATATGACGTCACTTTTGACGTATCTCATCATCTGTTCTCACGGTTTTATACACACAAAATTGTGATTGTGACGTAGCGGTGACGATTTATTGAACATAGCTTCACAGTTATTAATTATAAACTAAACTAAACCAGATTTAGCTCTCACGAGAGTCCTAGATCACGAGGAAATAAATTTAGCAGGTATTGCTAAATAATTCTGAATATTTAAGTAGCAATCGCAATCGCTCAAGAAATATTAATCACTTATAAATGCCTCGGTTAATGTATTCAATGGATTAATCAGGAAGTTGCAATATATTAACGTAAATGCAACGTGAGTAAATCCACTGATACTACTACTACCTGTACTTTTTTTTCAACTGTTTATTAATTATTTTTTTTATATTCGTATTATACTATTGAATGAAATATAACAACAACAACAACAACAACAACAACAACAGTAATGATATTATGATGATAATTTTTATTATGTCAAGCAAAAATAATATTCGTCAATCGGTAACGCTAGTTGTATTTCTACAAGTAGATGTCGCATAATGTTTAAAAGTTGGATTCTTCATCAACACATTAAAATATGAAGAGTAGACATTAGTTATAAAACTCGAAAAAAGGAAATACTTAAACTAATATCAGGACAGTTGACTAAGTTAAAGAGAATTCTCTCAAGTTAAATCAAGTTAAATTGTCTGTATAGTAGTAAGTATTATAATAATAGGCTTTCTCTAAATTTATTTTAGTAACAACGTTGTCATCTACACTTCCAACTGATGATTTCACAGGCATAATAATCTTAGATGCTATTTATAGTTTGATGACGCCTGTGGAATGTAAGCTTAATCGAGAGTAACATTTCTTCAGACTTGTGCTGTGTGATGTTTCTCATTCCTTTCCTCACTTTATCCTCGGTTTACTCTTCTCGTTTGACGATTAAGTAACCACTGCATACCATCATCATAACTACGTGGGAGTCAAGTTCTTACTAAAATATAAATATCTATACATATATAACAAAGTAACTTTGTTTTTTTAAATGACTTTGGCTTACAAGGTGTTAAAAATACAAGTTTAAATAATATTATTTCATCAGCTGGCTTCTGTAAATATTTTTTAGTCAAGTCGAATTTCATTAACCGATATCTTTTTATTTTTATTTTTTATGATAATTAATATACAATACAATACTCGGTCAACTAATTGTCGATATGTCTTACTTTCAATGTTTAATTAGTTTTCTTATTTTTTGTTTTATAAATATATTATTGAATGATTAAATTACTAGTTTGTAGCATCCAAAAATTTTCAATTTATTAAAATCATTAGGAATAACTTGATACATATATTACATTTAATAATATGATTAATTATATTTCATACAGCTAGTTTGTTGTCAATACAATATTATTAACTATAAACTGGTGATTAATTATATGTTTATCATTGAAAAAAAACTTGTTATTTTCACGCATTTGTAAATAATGACAGGTTTTAATATATGATGATGATGATGATAGAACATAATACAAAGTTCAATAAGCAACCAGTTAAATTGTTGTCAATATGATGTGATGAGTCAATTTTTAATTTCTTTATTTATTTATTCATTTTGTTGTCATTTCATTTTTTAGGTCACGTGTGCTTATTAACTTTAATTGTTAAGAGAATTGAATCATCATTTACGATTTACTTATATTAATATATGACTGTCATGCTGCAGAATTTAATCGGTTGAGAATTATTATCTGGAATGCATCATAAAAAATAAGATTGATTATTATTAAGTTTTTAAATATAACAGACCGTTAAACAAAATAATTATTTTATGCTTAACTAAAATTAATAAGGATATTTCAGAAAAATTTTAACAATTTTTATAGAAGCAAATATTTTAGCTACCTTTAGTAGGTGTTTACATAATACAAAGAAAGTTAAATAAAATAGGTAAATATGTGTGAGCTACTCAAAGACTTAAAAAAAATCAATAAATTAAAAATTCAAAAGTGCCGGGTATAGTATTTTAAAATAAATGATATAAAAGGTTACTTTAAAGAAATACACAAATAATATATGATGAAAAATATTTTTAGATTTATTAAAACACAATAAATAGAATAAAGTTTATAAAGTGAAATAAATAAACTAAGAAAGCCGAGGCTGCTCTGAATAATTAATATTAAATAATTCTAAAGAATGAGCACAAAAACTATTTTACTGTAAAATGATAAGTTTAATGTATTTTTGTAAATTTTTACACAAGTATTCAAGCGTTTTTCTTTTTACGGTACATCGCATTTCTTTATAAAAATATTCAACACAACGCGTACACGCATATTCCAGGGGATATTTGCATATTTGAAATTATTCTGGGAAAAGAAAACTAACTGAAGCGTTACTCTTGTAGGAGGAAATACGCTACAATTCATTTTCTTATTTTGTCAGTTTCTTTTTATCACTTTCCATTAAGATTCGTTAATCGTGCATTTTACTTGTGCATTTAACAGAGTTGAATGTATAATAATATAATAATAAAGAAGAATTATTCAACGAAAAATAACAACAGCAAGAAAAAGAAAAAGAAAAAGAAAAAGAATAAAAACAATACACAATACACAAAAATACAATAATAATGGTTAAATAACCTTACGGTTGAGTAACAAAAACAAGTTCAATTAAATAAAGACTATATATAACAGACATATAATAAAATATCTCAATATTAACATTGAAGATTTGGCCAGCTTGCCTGTTCAATATTTCTATACTTGGCGCATTCGTCAATGACACCGTGACCAAATGGCATTTGAATAATATTTATATCGTAATCCGTGTTTACAAGTATGGCATTTATAGTCGGTATTATTGAATATTTGGTTGACGTATTGGATGCCTTGTAAGCTCCTGTAATCGGATTCATTGATCCACACCTAGTCTTTGCGAGAATACAGGCCGTTGTATTTACCACCAGCTGGGCAAGTTTAATGTCACTTGCCGTAAAATTATCAAACATATCAAGGGACTCTCTAATGCAGGTCTGAATCTAAAAATTACAATTTATCAGTCGGTCATTGTTGTTTATGTTACATTACATTATAGATATATATATATATTTTTTAATTATTTTAAAAATAATATTTTTAAAAACTATTTTACCCGAGAGACCTGAAGAAATCGCCTGGATAAATAAATTATACCTAAAATGACAATCTAGATTGTTATTACACAGACAGCCCTACGTACAAAGTGAAACCCAATTGAGATCCGCGTGGCTGATTTGATTTTTGACGGTACACCAGATCTACTTGCCTTAGATTCCTCGTACCTCAAGCTCATCAGAGCCTCCTGTGTAATATTTACAGTATATACAATATTTACAGTGTGTTATTTATTTACGCGGGGTGTCAAGTACAGCAATATTCAGCCATTGGATTTATTTTAATTCAATTCTAATTTCTACTGCATTTATCAGTTAAGTTATTGAAGCGATAAATCATATAGTATTTGCTGGGAAAAATTATTAAATGCGTGCCGAGGTAATCTATAAATTATGAAAACATGGTTAAAAAAAAAAAAAAAAAAAACAAAAAAAAAAAAATTGTAAGCGAATAAGTAATATTTAATTTGATTAATATTTACCAAAGAGTCCTTGTTGACTTGCCGGACACATTCCAAAAATGTACAATAAATAACAGCAGGACTGGAATTTAATTCAGAGTTGGCTACTGCATTCTTCGAGTATCATTTATGTTTTATAGGATATAAATAAAATGATTATTTTATTGATTAATTTATATTACCAATAGAGTGTTTAATTCGGAAAAAGTAAAGAAAATTGAACTTACTTTCAAGTATTCTTGGCAGTGTCCATAATCGCTGTCGCCAAGATAAAGCTCAGCACACGAAGACATTGACAGAAGCATTGGATACCCGGATGGCTTATTGGTTGCTCGAAAAAAACACCCATAGCAAGCATCCCGAGTCAGGATATTTTCATTCTGGGATTCGCTGCACAGTTGATTCAAAAGCTGAGATATTCTGACACTATTTCAACAAAATAATAATAATAATAGTTATTATTATTATTATAGAAAATGTCTTATAGACATTCAGATAGAAAAGAAACTTTTAGTAAGCTGATAGGGAAAAAAATAAAGATTCCTATTATTAAGTAAAAGTACTTGTTATAACTTCCCCACAATACTTTGGTGAAACTGTCATGAGTTAGAGCTTGAATAAATACTTTTTGATAAAGTTTACAGATGATAATGGTAATGAGTATAAATATTGTTATTTTCATAATTGAATATTGGAATTAAAACTTAATAAAATTAAATATTTAATAAAAGTGTCATGGGTTTGAGGTCTGTTGGTGGTTTTATACCTTCCTGGCTGACACATTCCCATGCGTGGGAAATCAGAGCCGTGACTGTTCACATTGTTGGTTTATAAAAAAGTAGATTGATGCCGTGTTAATAACAAAAGTATTAATCGGTAAACACTCAAGTGGGAGATAATCGAGCAGATCCATGGCATCCGGTAATCTCGTGAAACGGACATGTATTTATTATATTCGTTATGAATATTATCTGCTGGTATCTCTGCTCTGTAGATTATAAACCACCGGTTTTATGTCCTACAAGCAAAATAACTCACTAAACAAAAATAAAAAATAAAAAATAAAAAATAAAAAATACAAGTATGGTATTTGAAAGCGAAAAGCTAATACAATTGTAATGTTATCTGTGGTAAAGAGTAAGCGTGTTCCAAGTGTATTTACGGACTTTCTGCACCTGATGTTTACGTACGACCAATGGACGGACATTGGACACGCGACCTAGCGTGCTCACCTACACCAGATGCGCTTTTCCGCTGACAATCTCAGTATCGGAACCTACTTTTTTCACTTTATCTTCTTCTATTTTTTTTATAGTTGTTGTTGTTGTTGTTGTTGTTGTTGTTGTTGTTGTCGAGTGATCAAAGATATAGATATAATTATTTTAATGGCACTTGTGAGATGTTGAAGCCTCAGAAAACTCGAACAATGTCGTTCAAATGTTACACTCTGCATAATTACTTTATATTATCTATACTAATGAATAAGAAAATATTTTTTCATAATTTATTACTAAAAAAAAATTAAGACTAAGAATCATTATTATTTTTAGAGATGAACTTTTATAGCTAGCTTGATAATCTATTTTAAAAATAATATAATTAAATAAATTCCGTGGAATTGACAGCTAGTACTAAAACTAAATATAAAAAGTATTAAACTACGAAAGTCTATTTAAAAATTGACTTGAAGAGAAATAGATTGACCTACGCTGACGTACAGAGGGAAATTAAACGTAAATTGGTAAGTCTGAATTTGGAAGGATCAAAAGTAAAGAATCAATTATTTAATGGGATGATAGTCCTCCAAATCTATTTGGGTACGTGTATATAAACTCGGGTGATTCACTCTAATTTTGGTTTGACAGGAAAGCTGTTGGGCTAGCTAGAATTGTACACTATGTTTCTGCCCTCTTCTAACCCTCGTCGCGACGTATGTCTCGCCGCGGTCGGTCCGTCTGGCGCGGAAATAAATGCAACGTGTCCCATGTCCTACTTTACTCTTTTGGCATTTGTTTTTTGACGTGAATAACATCTATGGTCGAGTCTACTACGATTGAACCCCAACTGCTACCAAAAATAATGTTATAGCAATTGCTTTCCGAGAAAATCTGTAAACTTCAAGAATTCAGTGGACTTGGATTAATTGACGTATTAAACCTAATAATCGTTGACAAATTATTTTATTTCGTAGAAGAGGCTATTAGGGAAGTCCGATAAAAATTATTTTATTAACGGTTTATCATTAATTATGTTTTGTATTGGGGTTTTTACTTTTTAAAATACCTTTTATTCACTCAATTTAATATTGAAAAATTTACTGAGTAAAAAAACACTAAGTCATTTTGAAGTTTAATTATCATTTATATTTTTCTGCTTTAAGATAAAAAAAAATATATAAGATCATTCTAGGAATAGAAACAATTGATCGAAAAGTACATTTTTTTTTTTTTTTTTTTCAGTACAACACATAATTTAATTTATATAATAATGACATATATTAAGCAAGATAGAACTATTTTAAAACGATAAATGATTGAGATGTATATAGATGAAAAAAAAAAAAAAATAATAATAATAATAATAAAATACAAAGTTGAAGCAGCCGGAAATAAATAACGAGCCAAACGTTACGACTTGTAAATCTTAAAATACTAGGTTACATCAGGAAATTGATAATCACTATCTGTATTATGAACTACTTGGTATAAATGTATGACAATAGCTTCATGTTCAATGAATTCAAATTGTATACTTAGGCCTATAGGGTTTACTGTTTAATGAAGCTATTGTAAACTATATATTATAGGCTGCTCTAAAAGTTATAATGAAGATATTTTAGAGTAAACTTGTGTGTATACATCAGGAAACTCAGTTGTTACTAATGAGGGTATGAAGACGAATAATAATAATAATAATAATAATAATAATAATAAGAAGAAGATGAAGACTATCAGTATAAATTTTGAGTCTAGCTTATTGTCTGGATTTGGCAAAAATATAAAGCTCGCTATTATGAATGGAATAATAGTAGCAGTTATTGGTTGCGAAGAAGAAACTATTCAGTGCGAATGAAACGAGCAGGGTTAAAAATAGTCACAGACAATATACGGTAGATAGTTTTGTTCGTTAACTGTAAAATGAAATCGAAGAAATTAAAATAAAAATGAAAAAAGTAAATTTTATCATTCGATCTCACTGAATCGCATACCCGTTCAGAAAACTGGAATGGCCATTCACCTCCTTTGGGTGGTATTGCTGTCCAAAGATCCGAGAATCCGTAGTAATATCAATTGAAATAGAATAGGGTGAAAGGGCTCAAGTTAATAAGCCTGTCATTCTTTGATTTATTTTGTTATTTTCCAAAGGTTATTCATTATTATACTTTTATTATTTATATATTTATGTACATTCAAACTTCTAAAACAAATTAATTATTTGTTTAATTTATAATAATTAATAACATTAATCGTATTAATTGCGTATAGATTTCAGAAAGTTAAGGGAATTGTCTTAGATAGATCTTTTAACGCACTCATGCCAAATGGAATATAATCATGAAATGTTATTATTTATATTTAATACATTCCACCATGAAAGCTCTAGTTTGTTCTCTTTTGAGTCATTAAAACAAAGTAGATTGTAGATATTCCATAAAACATTTATTTTTTTAAATGTTTAAACGTAGATACTTTTAGTGCCGTTTAATTTAAGACTATCAACTCTGACATCAACGGAATAAAATCGATTGTTTAATAAAATTAAGCAAGAAGCGTTAGATATTGATCAGAACCTTTAAAAAAGTAATAAACAGAAAAATTTTTATTGATGAGTAAAAAATTATATGAATAATGAAAATATCAGTAGTAATGGTAGTACTAGTAGAGTAGGACGAGTAGTATGGATAGTAGCGTTGAAACGTTTTTTTTTTTTTTTTGTTTTTTTTTCCTCTTCTTCTCGACAAGTATAAGGTAGAGGGCTGGCACATGACCCCAGAAGAAAAAAAGTAGGAGTGAGTTTTCCCGCGTTGGAGCATTCGCGAGTCGTATCGGGGAAAGAGACCAGTACAGGAGAAGGTCTAGCGGCAAAGTACGCGTTCCGGAGGGATGAAACAGGGGAAATATAAAGGCTCGATCAATACTTGTGCACTCAGGACATAGCCGTCGCAGGATCGTCGTCGAATTGGGTGTGTTAATGCCCTAACAATAATATTTATAATTTTTATTTGTTTCTCATTTTATAGTTTATTTTAATTATCGATTGTTATAATTATCATCCAATCAAAGCGTACTGTTTACACTATTGTATGATATAATCTAACTTTGTCATTTAGCCAAATTTAGTTAAATTTAAACTTATGACATGAAGCTATAAAAAATTGATACAACTCGATATAATAGAATTTTTTCTGTGTTTGGTCAGTTTAAATAAATTATTTGACATGAATATAAATATAGATATAAATATAAAAAGAGGACTGAACTAGTCTTTAAGTTGTTGGATACTTGCCTTTTGAATTTATTAAAATAACCATCAGTTATGACTCTGAACGGGCTTTGGGGTGACGGAAGGGTTTATCACGCTCCTGAATAAATCATCCTCTCTGACGCCCTTCTTATACGCTGCAGAACGTAAACGTGACGTAGTCTAGTGGGGGCGGATGACGTCAGTGGTCGATAAACTCACTTCTCCTTCTCGAGTACTACGCCACCCCCAGGACGGGTGCGAGTAGGGTGCGAGTAGGGATTCGTTCGTTCAGCATACCTTGATCGGGCGTCCAAAGTTCCAGAGATGAGAGCTTGCCTGTGCCCTATTTTTTAGCTAACCCGCTTAATCTCGTATCCTCGATAAAAAGTCTTACTCATTTATATCCTGTATGACGAGCTGTTCCATATGGATTTTACTTCTGAGCTTTAGTCATAGCTTAAACCTTACTAAAACCTTTCCTTTATCGGGCTGGTTATTAGATTTTAACTTTAATTAGACAGTTACTTTTTATACCTCCTCTCAGATATTGGTATTTTTTTTTCTTTTTTAATTCATCATTTTATATTGATATATAGATAGAAAGTGTATTTAATTTTAATAAATATTAAATTAAACAATTTATTGTCTATGAAATATATAGTTTTTAGTTTATCTCAGCGTCATTGTCTTCCCCTGTTGTCTACACAACAATCTCCCCCGCTAAATTGTCCTCTAGGTGGTTTTATTCCTTAGAATTTTTGTTCAAGTAGAAACTCAATTTATTCATCAATTATGAACTTTTATAAATGCCCCTACTTTATTTTACGGTTTATT
Organism: Cotesia vestalis; assembly: GCA_000956155.1. Lineage (NCBI taxonomy): Eukaryota > Metazoa > Arthropoda > Insecta > Hymenoptera > Braconidae > Cotesia > Cotesia vestalis. The sequence goes on from JZSA01003058.1 coordinate 39,107, forward strand.
ATTATTATTATTATTATTATTATTATTATTTTTATTATTGTTACTTCGGTTTTATTAGTTATTACTGGAAACTTTTGGGTATTAAAGTTTTTCATAAATTTTTTTCGATTCAATCCTTATTTCTGTCATTCAGACTTTTGATGTTCATTTTTAGTTTTAGACGTCGAAATAAATAAATTATTACACTTTTTGAGAGTTTTAATATTTAAATTTAATGGATGTCAAGCCTCTAATGTAAATTGCAAACTCAAGTTAGAGTCCAATGAAATATTTAATATTTATATAACTTTTCAAGCAGAAAACATTAAATAGAAAAAATTTTATAAAATTAATATTACTTTCCCTTTTAATGACGTTCATAAAAACGGATTAGAATAATTAAAACTGATGAATTTGTCTCAAGTTTATAATTTTTTTCGTATAATGATCGAAAGAGATATTAAATAGGGATTTTATGAAATTTTTAGTGGTCTTTTTTATTATAAACAAAGTGCGGTTTAGTTTTATAGAACATTTAATTAATGGTAGTTTTTTTTTTTTTTTTTTACAAGGTTATTGCTAAACAAGCTGTATTTTGTAAATCATAAATATTGATTGGAGAATTCAATTCTGTTTGATCCAACCACTATTGTTAGCTTTATAATCATCGTAGAAAACTTGAAAATTCTTAGAAAAATATAATTAAATGATCAATAACTAATAACTTTGAAAAAAATATTTAGGTTGAACCAAATTGAAAATTAGGCTTATAATTAATTTAAAATTATTATTAAAAGTGGGAGAAAAATGAAATTGTCATTTACCAAACTATTGAACTTGCTATCAACAATCGTATTGACGATATAAAAATGTCAAGAAGGAAGACGATCGACAAAAGGGCAGAGGTTTTGTAATAGAGTTAACCACATAATTGCCGGTCCTGTACTGTATCAGAAGCGGGATCGACACAGTCGATTTTAGATAGAAATTTCTAAGGACGTCTGGCATTAAACGAGAACGGACACGCGCCCTGTGGGCCGCGATCGATCAGTAACTGAGTAAGAGGACAAGGGAGCGATAGCGACGCATCGACACGCCCGTAAAGGGATCCATGCGCGTCATACTGGGACTTTCGACATTTCCGGAGTACGATATACCGATGTATGTGAGTGGAGAGAACTATTATACCTGAGAGTCCATACTTGTGAAATTCTTAAAACAACTTATTATCATTATTATTATCATCATTACACCGAAAGTTCACAGGTTACTGGGGCATACTTCCAGAAACAGCAAAGTTCATAGTTCACCACGCTAGTGACGGTAATTGCTGGTACCTTTTTTAAATAAACAGACAGTGTACTTGAGAAGGCTTTTAAGCAATCAGAGATAAAACTAAGTGCATTAATGTTGTTAGTAAATTAAGAACGCAGAGTTTAAACGAAACGTCGTTAATTTTTGATGTAAGAATTATTATTATTACTGTTACAGTAGTAGTATAGAGAAAAAATAAAATAAGACGGGAATAAAGGAAGGACGTCGTAAAAGTAACATTCACGAGTCTCGGATTGTCGTAAAGCTGCTTACTGTTTTCGCACAGCGAGCAACTTGCAAGAGGATGGTAAGCAACCAACCGAGTCCACACTCACTCTCTGTTGTCGCATAAAATGCTCGAGTACCGTCACTATATATACGACTTGAACGTCCGATGGATTTCCTGGATAGTCTTTACTTTTACCGAGCAAAAAATTATATAAAACCATCTTAATCTTAAACCTCTTTTTGCGATATTTAGGGCCGAGGATTAACCGAATAGAATCCCCGTACTATATACTTTTTCATGTTTATAAACAATGTCCGTAAATGAGGAGGACTGGAAAGTAATGTAATTATCATAGTTTAAATTAAAATTAAAAAAAAAAAAAAAAACTCCCCGTTATATACCCGCTATATTAATAGGTGATTGATTATAAGCTGGATATTCTGTAGGTTCCGATCTTTTGTTTAATTAATCGATAAACGCTCATCCAAGTATAGTTGACAAGATAATTTCCGTAAAGGACATGATCAGTTTTACGGAAACGTCACTCCGCGACTTTGTTCGATATTGCGTAGGACTCGAAATACATCCAATCAACATTTCCCATTTGACAGAAAAAATAATTCATTATAACAGAGGAATACAGGACTGAAGTATTTTATTTATGAAATAAGAGGGATTATTTTTTTATTGTAGGTAGTCTTTTCTTGTGCACTGATACCTCCAAAAATTTCATTTAGACATCTTTTATTTATTTATTTTAAACTAATATTTCTCTAAATACCTTTGCGATTCTTTAAATATTTTAAACTTTCAAAATTTAGGAAACTTGGAAAACGTATGTTTCAAAAATAAACCCTTTAAATAATTAACTGAGAAGCTCATTATCCGTAAAACATTAATATACTAGCAAGCAACCGGTTTAGTTTTTCTGATGACTGTTGTAGTTTTTGCATAAAATATAAGTCAAGTCCGGAAAAAGTAATTACAACTTCCCAGCACAATTAGCAGCAATAGAATCGCTAAAAAATAATAGAAAAAAAAAAAAAAAGAAAGACGTCTGATGTGCTACAAACTCAAATAAACGGATGTTTATAAATTTCATTGTTACATTTCCCCGTGTCTAGTGTAAGTATGTGTTAGTAAGATGAGGCTTTAATAAAATAAAACTAATTAATTTTTACACAAAAATTCGAATTATTTGAAATATTTGAATATTTGATTTGAATTTCGAATCGAATAGTACTATTCGATTTGATTCGATTCAAACACTATTCGCACACCCCTAGTATAAAGTCTGGGGTACATTCATGTGTATCGTTTGATTTTCATCAGACCGAGCCTATCCCACTAACATGTGAGGGAGAGTAAAAGGGTGGATCCTAGTGGATCAATAGTCCCTGTCTGGCCTCACCCTACAGCTCTAAACCTCAGTGCCCTCATTCGCCACCGCCACGACTCGACTTGAAACTCAACTCCCGCGTTCTCATATCTGGTGCTGCGAATATGCATATATATATATATATATATATATATGTCCGTACTTTACACTTACACCTTTACGGTGACAAACTCCTCGAGGGGTATTTGCTACAGTTCATGACAGAACTCTGCACAGTAGACTCCACCAGCCCCGTCAATGTGGTTGACCTATTTTTTTTTTTCATGGTTTCACTTGTTTTGTCTCTCTTTATCTTGAATTTGTTTTTCGTTTTCGCTCTCACAGTCTGTTTATAATAACATGACTCGTGCTTCATTTTTTTCATTTAATATGGAAAGTCAAAATTTGTGTAAGCTCTGAAATAATCAGAATTTAATGATTTGTTTAAAATTCATCCATTTGATAGTATTACTGCATGAAAAACTTTTATTTATAAATTAATTAATAGTTCTAAAGGGTGTTTAAATAGCTTTTAACTTTCTATTCATGGAAAATTCAAAATAATATAATTTTATCACTGTTTATTAATATAATGATAATAATAATTTTTGATAAAACTTTTCACTCAATAAAACAACGTGTTGGATTTGCAGTTTATGGGCAGTTTTCATCTGAGCGATAAAACAAACAATTAATCAGCAATAAAAAGTTGGCAAATAAGATAGTGTTAAAATATTTTGGCATTAGTATTTTCTGTACTTTTTTAAAATTTCCAATACGTTAAGCTAATACTCAATTTAAAACAGTGGGTAAAGAAAAAGTTTGGTAATAAATGACCATGTCAAGTAGGTGCCAAACAATGTTTATTACCACACCACGTATTCTTGGAGTTTTTCTGGGTTTAATATTTTTTTATTCTTTCTTTTTATCTTATGCAGAGCAGAATATTTTTCTTCTTCATCCCTAAATGCCTTGTCTCATTCCATTTAACGTGGCTCATAAAATTTTTTTAAGTGACAGTTAATTCTTGTCCGTAATCCTTTTTTTTTGGAAATCAAGTGTAATTTGTATGTACTATTAAATCATACATATAATTTAAATATCTCTATTTTATAGATAGATATGATTTAATAATTTAATTTTGTTTTGTTTCTTATCAGATTTTTTTGTGTACTTGATTAAATTAAATTTAAAGTGAAAGCCAAATGGTTAAATTATATCTACGAGAATAGCTTTTTTTTTTTTTTTTTTTTTTTTTTTTTTTTTTTTTTTTTTTTTTCTTTTTATTATCATCATTGGTTCGCTAATTTGTACGTCAAGGTTGGATCCGGTGATCTTTTTCACTGAGAAAATACAGGATGAGAGAAAACCTTCCAGTACACTCTAGTATAGGTATTGTGGAAAGAAAAGGCAGAAGCGCCTCTTCACTTTTCGGAATTAAAGGTTGATGGACATAAAAGAAGGAGAATTTTTTGTACTACCGACACTCTCAGTACTAAAGTGCTTCTTACCCACTAAAAGTTCATCTAGAATTACTCTAGATGAAACTAAATAGAAAAATATAAATTTCATTACTTGTTTGGTTCAATTTTAAGTCTAAATTTTCATTTTCAATGATATTCCTTTTTTTATTTCTTATAAAGAAGATTAAGTGGTTTATATTTTGAAATGACAAGAGTATTTGGTTAATTATTTGTTATTTCCAATAATAAAACTCATAGCACTATCCAATCCGTCTTCTGAGTGATGCTCATTGAAAAGTAGGTGATAATATGACAGGTTAAGAAAAATTCCTAGCTTTTCTTAACACCGTGGTAATTTTTCAACAGTCCCTTCAATCTGTTCAGGCTTAAAATTTAATCATTATAAATTTAGTTTTAAATTCAACGATAAATAATAATAATAAATACCCATAACCAATAAATAATCTACAGGAATCTTTCTTTATTAAATTCGTTGACGGAAGTTTAGTATGATCAATGGATTGAATTTTCCGTATCAACGTATATTCTTTTTTTTTTTAATTCCCACAAAGCATATATTAAATTTGATTTAGTATTAGTAGTACGACAATTTAGCAAATCTTTAAAGCAATTAATTTATATAATAAAATTGTGGTATATATGTTCTGTAGGAGAAAAGCACATTTAATTAAGCACAGAGCTTAAAATTATAAAATAAATATTTATAGGTTCATTTATTTAGCTTAGTGAAATAACTTTTGAGTGCGTGTTACGGTATATGGTTTGGCTCGGTCCACTCAGAAGGCTCAACTCTAAACTCTTGTAGAACCCCTTCCATTTACTGTTGCTTTATCACCCTTGCACAGCCCCTTGACTACTCATTTTATGATACTCGATGTAAAGTTGCATTCGCACATTTATGTGTTATACGAGTTTTAATAAATCGTCCGCATTTACAGGGAAACTTTTCGCGCTAGGCGAGGGCGCTGGCAGGCACGTTCAAATCTATATTACCGGCGTCTTTTCTATACCGACCACGCCCTGGATATAATGTATAACAAGCAACCACGTTTTTTTTTTTTTTTTTTTTTTTTTTTTTTTTTTTTTCTCAACCCACCGAGTTTTAGTTATAGTCATTGTCATAATCATAATCATAATTATAATTATAATTATATGGTGGTATTCGTGACGCGTGCTGTTTATTAGTTGTCGACGCTTTTACAGCTTCAGGTGATTACACTTTTTTATTTATTATAACTAAACCGTCCTTAAGAGTTAAGATCCAAGACTCAAGACTTACTTTCCTCCTCTCATCCGAAGTAGCAGTCCGAAGGTGTGAATATAACTACAACTAGGGTGAGCGATGATTATACTACTAAACCCACGAGAGTTTAATGCCAATTCCGTGATAACGGTTATGCTTTTGAATTCAAATCCAATTACATCAGAATCTGAAGATGAGGAATCCGTCAAAGTGATTAATTTCTGAATTTCATACGGATATTATTATATCTAGTGTCAAAGCTTTCTGCAAAGAACAAGTTTCTGGTTGATCAGTGATTTATGGTGGAGATAAAAAAAAAAAAAAAAAAAAAAAAATAGAGCCCGGTTTTTCACCTGATCCTGCTACGTGAGATTATTTGACTTGACTTTGGGTGGAGAGCAATGCTTTGGCCATGGCTTAACATCGAATGAATCTTAACATATTGCTAGTATGACGGTGAGAGGATAAAGAGGATGATAATGAAGAGAGAAATTGATTATTAAATAAGTAATAGAAGAGCAGACATACTGTTAGGAATAAAATAAATTCCCTTTGGGAGAACTGCTTGTATAGCAAGTAAAGAGAGAAAGCAGATAGTCTGGATCAAAACTAGCTTGCTCGATTCCGGGTGCTATTATGTCCAGACACCTCATAGTCTATGGTATGCTTCGGTTACCCCTTGGGGTAGAAAGTGTGTGAGGGCGAGAAGGTCCGCGGGGGACGAAAGGTTCCGCCTGCGCCAGGCTTCCAAGGGCGTTCACCCAAGAGGGCTCCAGCTAGCTTCAGACACAACAGACGCGCACCCCTCTTTCTATTTTTTGTTGAACCAAGAGTACCCCTCTGAGAATCCTCGTTCCCAGTTCTGTCCATTCAGTGGCGATCAATCCGGTAATTCTCCTTTAATAGACACCAATTCTCTAATCCTTCTTTATCTTTTAGATTACCTTGTAATTTTTTTTTGTCATAAAAAAATATCTATCTTTTGAGAAACTTATTGATCAATCTTACGGATCTGTAAGATAATAACTTAAGAGACTCCCGTAGCAATATGGTAACTGGATTAGGTACTTGCGTCTTGACGACGTTTTGTTGATATTTTCTCGGTGGTTGCGATAATCTAACTAAACTGTAATCTAGTACATATGTTACTCCTTTGTTATGATGTCTATACCTGTTTATAAAGGGGAAGGGGGATGGGTTATTGTATATTGTATATTGTTCTTTGAAAGCAATTTAATTCAAGCAAGTACAGCAAACTTGAGACACTAATTCGATCAGTTCTCGGTGTCAGAGATTCACTGAGATGAGACATTGTTCAGAATCTAGTGATGCCAGCTATAGTCCCGAATAACCCGAAAGACCAACAAAACTCAAAACACCAAGATGAAGATCCTCAGAACAAATAGATAAATATTTTTTTTAGATGAAATTTCTTCAACAGAAATAATAATCTAGGTATCATAAAAATAAAAAAAATTGTGTGTACTTGACATCTGACCTTTATTGGGTAGATGTAGATGAACGGAATTTAGACAATCTAAACATGAGTGTATGAGTACTATAAATAATAAATAAATAAATAAATAAATAAATAGAATAAAAATTTCAGAGATAGCATCGGCCTAATAAATATCGTAAATTCATAAAAAAGCGAAGAGAGATCGAGTATACATATGAAGGTTCGTAAGCACCTAATGTGATGTATATTCTTGGAATCTGTCGGCGGTCGACGGCGAAACTTGGACACAAAGAATATAATCTGTGGACTAGTGGATTCACCGCGTGTACAACATTCTACGGCGCCTGGCACAAGAATAAAAACCCAAAAGAATGAAAAATAACTAAAAAAATAAAGGAAGGCATAGTCAGGAAATAGAATAAAAAATTCGAGGATCGAAAAAGATTAAATAGAGGAGGAGAAGGATCACGTGTGCGGGTATTGTGGACAAAGGAAGAGCGGTGAGCGCCCGAGAGTTATTTATTGGATCCCGCGACGAGTAACATCCAGCATTTTTAGTCCGCTAATTAAAAATAATTTGGTGATGAAAAAGTCGAAAAGGACGATAAGCAAATACCAAATTGTATTCATCAGATTTTTGGTGGTATGTCATTTAGTAATACGAAATATCCTAATAATAATAATAATAATAATAATAATAATAATAAAGTATCAGAAGCCTTTTTTTCGATTATTATTGAAAATTTCGATACTAAACTAACTTGATTTAAATAGTCGTGAATTCCATATTACAGGATAACAGGATAACAGGATAACAGGATAATAGCAATAAGTGAAAGCATATAGAAAAGATGGATGACTCACTTTATGACGAATGGCGTCTCGAGTGTCGGTTTATTAATAGGACCGGCGAAGGCTGAGAATAAAGCTCCGTGATGGAGCATCTATTCCTAGATGTTGAGAAGTGTAGCCTAGTTCTTTATTCTAACCGACGATCTTGCAGTCTCGTACAACTAACAAGTATTTATAAACTCGTAATAGATTCATGAGTAAGCATTATATTTAACAAAATGAACGACATGAAAAACTGCATGATGCTCCTCTTCCCCTTGTATCTATAGACAGACGCTTCTGGTGTCTCTCGTATCGTCTCAAATAGATATATAAACAGTAAAAGGTAACCAATAATAACTTGGATAATCACAACTTGGAATCGGTTAACTGAATGAGATACAAATTTGATACAACTACATTAGAGAGCGTATAAAGAAATTAATCGCTAGATACCAGACTGACGACTCATTGGCTTTTGTATTTTCGGAGGAAAACGTCCATGAACTCTTTCACCTATTTCATTCAAGTAATTAACCCGATATTTGTTATTTTTTTTTTTTTCCATTAGCTTATAAATATTGATATCGATTTTGTAGAATATTAACCTCTAATATATAAATACCGATAAGATTAACTAGCAGTAGACTGCTAACCGGATATGTAAAAAGTGTGATGGTGTTGTTGATGTATGCTTTATCCTTGTTGCTCTTTGTCTAGGTAAATTCTCGTTATTTGGTCTCTTTCGGTGGCTCACAGAGCAGCTCTTTCTGTTATGTTGACGTTGATTATTTTGGGCGATCGTCCATGAACTGTGGACTCGAGATACTTTGGCTTGTGAGGGGCAATAGCACAGAATAATAATAATAATAACAGTAATAATATTAAAAAAAGCAAAGAAGATACCAGAGGAGACAAAGGTGGTTCGTTGGTAGCTTCGAGAAAGAGAGCGCCGTTGAGTTTAACAACCCAGACAGACATTCGCGGATCTATTATGGCTCGGTGACTGTATGCTTGTTGTAAGCCGACTACAGCCCGTATCCACTGGTATTGAGGTAACGAGAGAACCCGAGAGCTCCCGAGAGCCAAGTCTCCAATAAAATTCTCGTATATAAAGCACGTGCGGGCAAAAGACAACAAGACAAGATGAGAGATGAGAGACGCGTAAAGGGAGCGAGACTTTATGCCAAAAAAATCTTCCCATGGCAATCGGCGGCAATGGCTCCTTGCTCCTTAGAGCATTCGTTAAGACAAAGACCGAGAGAGGATCAGGTTGGGCTGGGTCGTGCGTTGTGCCTTGGGGTCGTCGTCCTGCCTCAAGGGGAAGGGGAAGGAAGGAAGGAAGGAAGGAAGGAAGGAAGGAAGGAAGGAAAGAAAGAAAGAAAGAATAAGAGAAAAAAAGGGGCCCCAATGAAAGGATAGAAGATAATTCCAGTATTTTTTTTTTTTCATTACCAGCCCTTGACGGTCTTATTGAGGAATCTTTTCATCCAGAAAAGTGTCAGCAAAAATAATTCTAATACTAATACTAACACACCAATTAAACCTCTTAGATTAAAATATCGTCTAATTACTATTATTTTTATAATAATAATTATTATAATTTGGAATGCCACACAAAGTTTACTCTATAACTCAGAGTCTTTGACTGTTATAAACCCACCAGAGCGTCCCAGGTCATTAAATGCCACCAGACAACTTCCTTTCTGTTGACGCGCCAGACTTTGGCATCGCTGTTAAAATTTAATGTTATGCTCAAGGAATAAATAGTAAAACAGCCGTATTGTACTGACAGAAAATCGGTCAATCCATGATCGCCAGAAACAATTACAATAATAATAATAATAATAATAATAATACCAATAAGAGGGAATAAAACGAATGGGTTGATGGGTTGTTTTGCGAAAGCAAAGTCTGCAGACTTGCATCTAAATTGACCAGTGTCCTTCGGCATCTTTTATGAGATTGGTTCCAAGAATTTTAGAGTTCGTGCGCAAACCAAATCCCTTTTATCAGCATTTTCGGTTCTGTTGGTATACCTTCAAGGCTGCCCGAACATTGCACGTCTAGCCATTAATGGGTTCAACAATTTAGATTGAAATAATAATACTTTTATAACATATAATACGTATAATATTTAATAATTTGGGTGAAAGAGGCTGCTCACGCCAAGGTTTAAGTTGAAAAAAAAAAAAAAAAAGCAACACACTTTTGAGTAGAGTAGAAACGTGCGAATGTGCAGTTTGGAGCATAGTTTAGTCGTTGCGGTAGGTTTTAGTTAAGGCGCCAGTACCATTCCAGTTTCAAGGACATGTTGAGGGGATTCGCATTTAGTTTGGCTGAGCGTTGATGGCTCTGCTTTAAAAAAAATAATAATAAATAAAAAATAAAAAAAAAAAAATGAAATGCATTCGACGAAATGGTGAATTGACCTATGAAACCACTGTATATGTATAATGTAATAATGTAAACATTGTCTGGGTTGAAACGGAGACGAGGCCGAGGACGAGAACAACTCTGAAATTAAGAAGAAGGAGAGTGTTAACATTTATATCTTTCACACGATATTTTTATAATAACTGCTGCGCAGACGATGAGTGTCCCATGACTTGAATCGTTCCAGGTTGGTCAAGACCTACCGCAACATAAACAGCAAAACTATACAGTGTTCACTTGTGGTTGAGTCTCATATCAGCTCAACCAGCTCACAGACCCGTGTGACATTTTCTGTCGTGTGTTAAGCTAAACCCAAACACTGGCTCCTTTGTTTTGTCGATTCAACGCCATGAGAACCACGTGTTTGGCCTCTCACGTTTCCCGCCAATGAAACACGCCCGACGCTACAAATACAGTCTACCGTCTACTGTCTACAATCTGGAGCTCTGTTTATGCATGTCTTTTAATGTACTGGTTATATTACTGGTTCTTGATTGTTGGTTGATTCCCTCCTCCTTCTTCTTCTTTTTCTTTTTCTTTTTCTTTTTCTTTTTCTCCCCTGCCACAACTCTTCACCTTTCTCCATGTTTACCGCACCAGTGTATTGTTAAAAACGTTCTAGACAGTGTTTTTATATAATTTGTCCAAGGTTATCGACAATGAAAAGGAGCGACATTAACATGCATAACACATCTATCTGATCCAAGTCTGTATCAGTATGTGTAAACTTTAGTGGGAGCAATGAAAATTGACGTTTTAAGTTTTAAGTTGGCTTTGATGCGGCTTTCTGCTCCCAGTTCCCAGTTCCCATCTCTCAGCTCTCAGCTCTCAACTCTCAGCATTCAGCTACCGAGACTCAAGTCTCTGGGATGGTGCTTCTCCGATATCACTGACGGGAACCAACACAAACTAAGAGAGTAGAGGGCAGACGGCCTACAGACAGTCAACCGTGGGGACAGAGAATGGGTTCAAATACCTCGTTGTTGAGCGCGGGAGCCTCTCTGCGATTCATGGAGGCGTGGAATTTCCGTCGGAGAGGTAAGCACCAAGGCACCTGGACAAGTAGACGCTTCGTTGCTCACCTTCGTATGCTCTACATACATTTTCATTTATATTTCAATCATTTGAATTCTCTAGGGAGTGAAATCTTATTGTTTCATTATTGATTGATAATCCAATAATTATAAAATATTAAAACAATCTCTCAACTATACACAACAGACTACCATTACCATCATTTCCTTTATAATTTCTGATAGTTTTAATCGAGATTAGATTCTCGACTATTCACTCTCCATTCTTGTTCTGGTCATAAACTTGAAAAAAAACTTAAAAAAGGGATTGCACGAGCTCGATAATGAAATGTCGAACTAAGTGCCTGATCATAGGCGGAATCTCTCTTGCCCGATTTAATCATCCCGTTTAACCTTCTTCAGCACATCATCGTTAGCTCCGACGACCTCTTATGTTCTTCATCGATGAGCCATATTAAGTTGAAATTAACCTGGAACTAACACTAAACACTGCCTTCGAGAATCTTTAAATATGTTTTTGTGAGATCGAACCCAATTTCTTAATCTTCTGCAGAAAATTCTTTGATCAAAATGGTTGCTGGTTTAGATTTAAAATTTTTTAGTTTAAAAAGTTATTTATTAATCATTTATCTTTTCTGACTTAAAACTTTAATAATCAGTTGTTGATGTTAGAAAAAAAAAAAAAAAATATCTGTATATAAGGAATTGATATAGATTATTCAAAAAAATAAAAACTCGGTATAATCCCTTAAAACAAAAACTTAGTAGTTGAGTACCACTTGACCGTTGGTTCCCGCCTTGTCGCCAACTTGAGGATCGTTTCCCGCCATAATGCGCGCGCAGTTGCGTGCGTTATTCTTATTTTCTTTGGCCTTCCCTCCTTTGGCTCGAATAGGGCATCAAACTTGGAGTTCACACACTTATACACTCGACAATCAACAACTGTAGGGTAGGGTCCTTAGACTCATGAAATTAAGCACATGTGTAAATGTATGTGTGAGTGTATGTATGTTAAACTCGCGTGTAGACTTTTTCACAGCGTTTATTAACCGGCCGTTTTCCCGTCTCCGGTTATAATGTCCCCTTTGGAGGCATTCACACGACGTTTTCATAACCTTTATGACTCCGACAACACCCGCATGAAAATAAATAAAGTCATCAGTGCCCACTGAATTTATAAAACTTTAGCTATTCCCACGGAAAATCAGTCTGCCCGCACAAGTCATAGACAACGGGTCATGGGGTTCTATTTGTCTGGTGTAGGCTTAACGCTTTGCTCATCTCCCACACATCTTAATATATAAAAAATATAAAGAGCAGTAAATAAGGCTTTATAATCTTTATAATGAGCTCACAATGTTGCCCACGTTAACGTTCACGTATCATCAGAGACATTTATTCCTCCTTTTTCTTACCTGTTTTTTTACAACTCTATCTTTTTTTTTTCTTCTTCAACTCCACTCCGGGTTCTTTATCCACCGTTTTTTATTATTCTATAAGTCTTGCGGTTTTACGAAGTTCCAGCTTTAAAAACTTACTTCCATCCGCTGCGGTTTCGTCACGTTTACTCAGAAAACTTTTTTAAAAATTTTACTTCGGTAACAACCTGTGTAAGTCATCTGTCTTCTTAGATTTTTATTTTCCTAACTTCAAGGGCTCAAAATTTTATCAAATATCTTGTAATGAATGTACCACGAAAATAATTTTATCGAAACATAATACCACTGGAACGACATCTATTGGCCCTTTAATTTATAAAATAATTGAATAAACTTTGGATTTAAAATGATCTCTGGTGTAAAACAGATCCAAATTCAGTATCAACTCAGGTACCTATTATGCTTTTTTTTTTTTCCTGTTTTTTTTAGAAGCAAGTCAATGCATGAATAAGATTGGATAATGAAGGCCATTACACAGATAACACTAACACGGGAGAAAGATGGTAGTTATTTTTTCTTTTTTTTTAATGGTTAAGTTGTTAAATGTGTTTATTTACTATAAAAAATGGTATAGTATTGGGCTGTGTCATAGATTGTGAATCGGATGCCAACGAACTTGGGCGACCTGAGTCATATTCCAAGAAGAGGAAACATGAGTAGCCACACATATGAGTCCATGTATGTATAAACGATGACAAAGTAATGTAATTGAGTAAGTTGTTCAAGGTAGACAGGAAAATATTTAGTTATAAAATATAGCTGGTCCCTATAAAATGGACAGAACATGAGAGATTGAGTCGATACCAAAATTTCTACACTATGAATTAGTATGTAAAAGTATGTATAAGAGAAAGGTGAAGCTTAGAAGCTTAGAAGCTTAGAAGCTTAGATGCTTAAAAGCTTAGAAGCTTAGAAAAAAAGCTGAATAAGGAAAAAAGAGAAAAAGCGGTTAAACATTGTTTATGTATGCAAAATATTTCTTTGAGAAATAATTTAAAATATTGAATTTACGAGCAGTCAACTACTTCTCTTCTGCTCCACCCAGTCGATCGCTTCACCCTATTTATATACCTTCGACTGAAACCCTCGACGAAGACAAGAGTGAAATTTACGATGCGTTCTCGCAATAAATTTTCAAAAGGCACGAAATTAGATTGGCAAACATGCACGCTTGCTCAAATGAAAAAGGATTCTCTCTGTCAACGAACCGTGGAATATGCTAAAACTGTCGCATAACTGAATCACTGAGAAATTCGCTAAGATTACATGACTGGGAACACAATTGGGCTCTTGATTCTACATTTAAGATTTACTCGAATTTAAATATCCAAGGGTTAAATAATAATCGGGGTGTTAATTTTTTATTAAGTGATTCTTGAGTGGGTCCAACGTTTTTATGAACGAACGTTTTAACAAACACACTTATTGGATGATGATTAAATAATTAAAATGAATTATTTTGTTTACAGGTTGTTCATCGCAGTACATCGACAGCATCTCCAATAAAGGTAAGAATAACATTTTAAAACTAATCAATAATTTCTTTTATACCTATGAATATCCAAGTATACTATACACGCTGGCGTAATTTGCGTAATTTTCTCAGAGGGTGTCCAATGATACAGTAAAAGTGGAACACCCCTTAAGTTAGCTTGGCTCACACCCTTCAGTTAGCTGATGCACAATCTACAGTGCAGAATGTAGGGTCTACTAACCTATCTATTAGAGAGCGATAGCAATAAAAAGAGCAAGAAATCATTTCTTCTATCAGCAAAAAAGGAGAAAGAAAGATGTACTCTAACTTTGACGATACAGTGCTTAAATATTACAAGTGTGTACGTGTCTATGTATGTATGTATGTATGTGAGCGAACTCTCTTTGAAAAGGAAGAGCATCAGCCTTGTGTTATATTATGTTGTGCTCTAGATTGAATACACCTGGTCGGTTTAACCGCCTTTTTTTTCCTTCATCACTGTTCTTTTAGTCTCGGGCCCAAGGGTCTTCAGTCTTGATCTTTTCTTTACTTGTAGTTGTATATCGTATATCGTATATTGTATATGTAATCGAGGTAGGTCATATAGTTATCCTGCGGAACAACATCCTGTAAATCTGTTGGCAACATTGTTCAATGTAAAATATGACGCCGTGAGCTATTTTCAATTATAGTAGACTGTTCTCACTGTAGACACACCGCTTTTTAATGCCGAGCTCTTGTCACCAAAGTGTTTAACTAATTCATGTCATTTAGCAGACACTTATTAAACGCGGGAATCCGAATAGAACCTGAGATGTATACTCGCTCGGGAATTTATCTTTCTTGCTATCTATTATCAGAATGGAATTTAAAAATATATCAAGGATCGCGGGCTCAAACCTACCAGAGTTTAACTTTCAAAAGTTTCATTCCTTTAATTTAATTTAATTTAATTTAATTTAATTTAACTTATTGGTGGTGCAAGAAAGTTATTAAATAGCAGAGGTATACTGATAGAAGAATTTATTAATTTTTAATTAATTGGTATAAGCTATTTTTTAAATGAAAACTTTTAATAAATAAAATATAATAGGTACTGTACCGTCTACTGATTTGTCACAAACTTCCGGATGTGTCGCGTACTAAAATATAATGGAAAAAAAAAATCAATCCAAGTATTACTCGGAATTTACGGTATTTGGTGCGTTATATTTTTTGATAAAACGAGGGTCCAAGTATATCGGGAGTTATCGAATATCGAAGTGATCCTTAGGTTTTTATACTCACAACGGGAATAAAGCATCCGGAATAGTATAGAGTATAAAATATATAGAGTAGAGTAGAGTACAAAAGTACAGAGTATGGGAATTCTGAAAACGAATCAGACAATACAATGCCTCCGGCTAAAGAATTTTATCGAGCACGGTACATTATTTTTCTTTTACTATTTATTCCGTATCTTTAATATAATAAATAAATTGATATTTTATAAAATATTTTAAATATTAATGCCCGAGATTGTGTTACTCTGTTTGCCGGTATTGTTATATATATATATTATAGAATCAAAGTGACCATTAATTTAAACTTTATTCCCCGTCTCAATCTCAGTGAATAGAAGGAACTCTGTTAAAGATATATATTTATATGTTTCTTATACGAGAATAAAAGAGGTGAGGATGTGGTCCATGCTTTACTAAACAAGGGAAACACCTCATGTTTTTTAAAACGAGTAATTTAAGCTGCGGTGACACCTCTTGAGTAAAGTAAGACGTAGAAGGAAGGACCGCGTTATCCGACGCCAGCCCTCCAATGGGTCAACTTCCTGTTTAATGTCTAAAGAGTACAGTCTTACTACTCTTATTCCCTGTTTTTCCGTTTATTAACTGATTGTTAAAATTAAAGATGTAGTACTAAACTGTATACAGTAAAGGAACAAAGGGAGAACAATCCGATTCTCAGTAATATTGATTTTGAATTTTTATTAACAATAAACCGGTCGATTATAAATGCTTGATAAAATTTTTATTTATAATATAAAAAGATAAGAAGAAAAAATAAAAAAAATAGCATAGTTATAATTTGAATAAAATGTTAAGTGTACTGTGATAATCATTAAGTGACACAGTAATATTATTATATTATTCAATTAAAATGACTTTGGTAGTACGATATAGTTGTATTATGGAATCGTACGTGACCAATGTATTCATAACTTGTGATATGAGAACGTGTAATCAGATAATATTGAGAACACTTGACTTAATAATAATACAAGAATGTTAAGCTAGCTTTGAATAAATATTAATTAGTTTAATTCAAAGCATGATCATTGTATTCTTTGTCTCTTACTGGGATTTTTATTAAATATATATATATAAAAGTTAATTTACAAATAATATTCCATATAATTATCTTGCTTCAATTATTATGATAATTAGATACCAATCATAAGAATATGTAACTTAGCTTCACAACTGCTATTAATAATAACAATAATAATTGTAACTTGGAGTTCTCGCTCAGAGGAAATTAATAATTTTTAATGATACCGCGAGAATTTACATCGGGTGTCATTTAATAATAGTAATTTTTATCTTTTCTTAATTAAAAATCCACGATTAATATTTAAAGATCCGAAAGTAGTATCGCATTATACATAATTAAAATTATCACTGTGGTTATATATTAAGATCAGGTGAATATATAAATAATATATACTCTCATTTCTGAGGGTCTCATTATCTAAATGTAACTGTGAATTTATATATTTATTTTATTTCAATAATAATTTACTGGTAAATTCATTCTAATTAAATACGTATCGTATATTTTTAATAATTATGTCTTATAATATATATTTAAAAATTGATATTTCTTTTTTATTATTAATTTACTCCATCTTATCTGGTATGCGATAGGAAACAATTTAAAAACAACCATGACTAATTAAAACTGACGCCCTTCTAAATTTCCTCATAAAAATTCTCAGAATTTAAATGATAGATACCAAAAGTAAATAACAACTCGAAACTCGAAGCTTATCATCATATCATCCAAAAATAAGTAAAGCTGGCTGGGCTTCCTGTTCCCATGCCCTTAATACTTTTATAGACAGATTTTGCATGATTAAGATTGTGATATCTTCCCCTTTATTAGGTTAATAATTACATCAATAGGATAATTAAAATAAAAAGTTAATACTTTTAAAAGTAATATAAGCTTATATTTACAGTGCGTCACTTGAATATTTGAATAGTTATTGCGTTTATAATAATAATAATAAGTACTAAGTTTGTCAGTATATTGTTTTTAACAAATCATTAGCCTGTTTTATAAGTTTCGCTTGGTTACTATTGACGTCAAACTGCGAATTGTCGACGTCAACACTGTGAATATAGAAGACTTTGATGATCAGAATGCTTCCTGCTATTCTATTCCAATTAATGAGCTTTCGTTTTAAGGAGTTATTAATTACAGTGTATCAAGTGTTAAACAAAAAATAATATCTGGGCTTATTATACTTTCTTACACCACCAAAAACATCAATTGTCTCTAAAATTATTAATTTTTTTCAACATAATCATAATTACGATTTGCTTTGATTTCATTATCATCAAATTAAATGATTACACTAAAAACTTATTTATTTCTTTAAAATACAATGACAATGACGTCCCTGACATTAGGTTGAGCCTCAGGTGAAGCTATTCGTAGAATAAAATCAACTGAAATCGATTAATTAGCTTGTTTTTTGATTGATATGCTTTAATTAGACTTTATGACGTCAAAACACTACTAGCAATAGTTGAATAACAAAAATACTTTAAAGACCCTAAAGAAAAATATAGAAAATTTATATCACGGACACATACGTATATATTTTTTTTTTGTTCATGGGAAAAGTAGATGTGAGTTCAACTTTTCAAAAAAATTTTTAAAAGCATAAAAAAAAAAAAAAGATGAACAAACAACGCAAATTTTATTCACCTTGACCCACAAAACCAATTTCTATGAATTGGTTAATTTAAAAATGAACCTAGCCTATAATTTTCTCGTAAACAAGATAATGGTTAAAAATAGAAACTAGTCCCTGCTGACGGAACGAATAGAAGTAAACAACTGAATATATTACTATCATATCAGAAGCTATCGATGACAAAAATGAAAAAAAAAACAAAAAAATAAATAATAATAAATAAAAAATTGTCCAGTTATAGTTTAAATTGAAAATAAAGTAGATAAAATTATTATACCGTTATCATCATTATCTATCACTATTGTAGTTGTTGTTATCACGTCTGATCTATAAATATTTATTGGTTTTATAGATTATACCCAAGGTTGGCACTTGACGTCCATCGAAATTTACACCGTAAGGGAAAATAATAATAATAATAACAATATACCATGATAGTATAAAACGAGTTGGAATTTAATTAAATGACATTGTAATGTAAAAAGTAACACATGTGTAGGTTGACTCGACTATCAAATAATCGTTTGATAATACAAAAGTTTACGTAATAATGTCACTAGATAAAAATATAAATACAAATTATATCGGTGACGCCAAGTTAATAATAATAATAATAATAATAATAAATTATTTAGTTAATAACAACAACCGGAGACGGTCTGCAGCCAGACTGACAGACGTATACGTAATTACAATTATCAATTAAGCCAGAGTTAATTATTATTAGAAGGCAAAGAGTGAGCAGGAATGAAGACGTTTAACTAGGAAATGGGTCAAGGCGGTGAAATTATATTATTCGTATCTGTCTTCGTCTCTTGCTCGGTGCTTTTTTTTATTCTCTGTCTTTTTCCTATTACTGTCAGTTAGGTGTACTTGTTGTGCGACAACAAATTGCATAACGAGTTACAGCTTTACGACACGTCGCAATAGTCATTATCGGTGACGTGGACGTTGAACGATCGCCAGGTCGCATCTCGACAAGAAATAAACTAACGTGAATTCAGAGCCGAAAAAATCAACATCATCATATACCATCTATTCAAATATAAAAATTAAATTTTTGAATGTCATGATTGTGATCCTTGAATAATTATTAATTCACCTGAGGCAAAAGCAATCATGTCGTGATTTGGGCAAGACGAGCTTTAATTGAGACATTACCAGATGTTCCTGGGAAAATTACTCAAGGAGGTAACCAGCACAAGGATTGTATTGTATATGCACGACTAGAGGCTTATTCCTACTTTTGTTATGTTACGTTATGTTGTGTTATATTATGTGTAAGATGATGTCACTTGAACAGTAATTACCAAAGTTTCTAATGATATGTAGGTAGGAGATGATAATAATATGCCAGTACATTTATGCATACATTGTTATTAAATACGTATAAAAGATTTTCTGTTCTTAACTTGTTTGGATTGGTTAAACGACACCATTTTCCCGTCAACCTGGCGGTCGTGACCGAGAGAGTTTAAAGAGTTTCCTGTGGGCAACCAGCCAATAATATAATGGAAATCCATCGTGGCTCTGATATTGTATCCGGCAAAGACCTCTGCCTTCTTATTCTTCTCCTTTGGGGCGAATGTTTATACTTTTGTCATTAAGTCACAATAAACCTCCAGAGCCTCATTTCATTTTATTATTTCAATAATTTAAAATTTTTTTTTCTTTAAATCATGACTTGAGGACTTGAACTCTATTTTATTAAAAATACTTTAAGCCAGATTATCTTTGATAAAAAATTAATATTTTTAATCACTAAAATAGTTATAAATTTTCCTGATGTTGAATTGTAAATTAAAATTTTTCTCAGAATTTTCTATTTACAGATATCCATCCAAATATAAAATCGTTAGATAGTTAGATGCTGGCAAAGCCAATAATAAAAATTTATAAAATTTCGCAACATTATGAAATGTTCGGAATAACCTCTGTATAAGCATCGACAGTTCTCGAGTCTTGTCAAATGGAAGTAAATTACTAAAGTAATGAGCAGTTATATACATTATTATTATTATTATTATTCATGGTTGATGTCTTACGTCAATTAAACTTTGTTTACAGCTGAGTCATTTTTCGCCCAAGTAAAGCCGCGTAATAATTTGTAGGCTTAGATGAGTACAAGTTATAACATACCATGCTATACACAACATATAACGTATCCACGCGTTGAAATGCCATTAAAAGATCCTACCGAGACATAATACAACATAGACCCATTAGATTATTATAAAAAGTAGGAGGAGAATTGAGGGCACTAGAAATAATGGTGCGTAAAATAATAATATATAACATCGCCCTTTTCACTGAAAATTAAATTTCATCCGACTCACGTCCTGGATATACACTAAACATTTGTATTATATTTTATATAGTAGGTCTAGGCGTAATCGGTGCTTCCACGCATGTCCACCACTTTGTAAACATAACATAAATATGTAAACAAACATTGCATAATATGACAGACACTTTTATTTTACCTAACTACGTAACAAATTTAGCCTCGAAAAATAGACCAGGTAGATTACTGATTACACGAGCTACTACTACGCATTACGTTACATATATTTATGGAAAAATTCTATGCACGGTCAAAAATTTCCATTGAATTTCACTCTGGGTGCATAGTAAAATTAAATGGAAATTTTTTACCGTGTATCTACATACTCGTATTATGTTGATAGGTATCTAATCAGGAGTATGTAAATATAATAATAATAATAATAATAATAATAATTATAATTTTTTTTTTAAATATAAAAAATTGACCGAATTTTATAAAATTTTTTTTTCAAGAATATTTTTATTATTATTATTATTATTATTATTTTTACTATTACTACGACTCCCTCAAAAACGGTAATCCCCAAATCTAACTTGACCCTCTTTTCGGTTAATACCATGCTTTAGAATACAAAATCTATATTTTCTGTAGTCAATTATTTTACTGAAAAATTTTCTTTTTATATATATATATAAACCGCTGAAGTTTTAAAATTCGATATGGATGTAAGTTTTTGACATGATAACACAAATTAGACATGGGTTTGAGTGAAAATATGACGTGACTAATTTATTTTTCTGTTTATCAATTATATATTGGGGATATTAAATTAATGGTTTTAGGATAGATAAGATACATTGATGGATTTGGAGTAAATAAGAGAATTTTAGGGGAATTAGACCGAAAACTGGAGAGAAAATGGATACATTATGGAAAATAGAATAAAATAAATCAATTAATTTTCTGAAATATCAATAAATTCCTTAGTAAATAAATAAATGTAACATATCCGGTGGAGTATTGAGGATCTTCTTTAGCTCGGATTGATATTTATCAATAGAAAAGTGAGGTTAAACTGTCTATGTCAGAGCAGTAGTACTACCAGCGGACGGAGTAATTTCTCGCGGTGATGCGGTGAACCGGAAGTCCGCTATTATGTAATGCAAATGTCAATTTCCGGGGGGACATTGTACATGTCCGGTAGATATCGGCGGCGTTACTATGAGTTTTTGCTCCTTTCTCATTATCATTATAAATTAATATTTATTTATCGTTGAAACGGAACAGTAACAAGTAACAAAGTAGCTTAATAAGTAGTATGTTTCTTAATTCTTGAAAGATAGTGTACCTATGTACTGTAAGGAAGGATTGAACATATATACATTGAGAAAGCCCATGGAAGGATAAAAATTGCTGGTAGGCGTCTTCCAACATATACCTTCCCATTGATACCCACACGGTCATTCATGAATCCAGAGACCGTGAGAGGAAATGACTACGACGCGGTGCGTTTCACTTACGATATATATATATATATATATGAGAAATGGTGTGTAGGTGCAACCACTCAACTTTGCTCACCATATATGTACACACGAGACACTCAGTGTCTACCTACGCTTACGACCGCATTTTTTATCCTCTCATACATATATTTGTTTCGCACGGTACTTCCGGTGCATCCGTCACTCACGTCTCGAGGAGCTAATTATCTACCTATCTGACTCATTCATTTACTATTGTGTTGGATTGTACAACTTATTTTAATTCACCTTTTTATTTATCTCAATCTTTATTAATGCAATCACATTATTCTCATTCTTCTTTTTTTCTTTTTTTCTTTTTACAGTTTATTTATATGTTACAATTATTGTATTAGACAGTATAAGGGGCAAGAAAAAATTTTTTTATACTTTTTTTAGCTTTTATAAATTTAAAAGGATTGTTTTTAAAATAATAAAATAAAAGGTTGACTGATTTTTTATTCATTGGAATAAACTTGTTAAATTTTATAAAAAATGAGCAATTGACTACAATATTAATGAAGAAAAAAATATTAATACTTGGTAAAACTGGATTGAAAATTTTCAGAGTGAAAAAATCGGGGTAATTATTTGTTGTTTTTTGTCCCCGAACCGAGAAATGTTTCTCAATTATATTATTCCCAGAGCTTGACGTTATTTAGCGTCGGATTCAGTTTCAGGGTATTTTTAACTCAAACCTAACACCAGAATAAATCCGCTGGAATTTGTCGGATAAATTAGGAGCAGTTAAATCTAACGGACGCTACTGGTGTGTCCTCAATTCGTTTGTGTCTTTACACTCATTTATTTTACTGCTCTCATGCTCATAAAACCGCTATTATTGTATCTTGTATATAATATTGTATTGTAGATTTTGTTTTTATGACTGCAATCTATTCATGAGATTATTAAAATGCTTGTAGTCATTAGAGACCTCAACGAATTCAATTTGCTGTAGGAATCTTTGTATAGTTTTTTTTTTCCATTTTTTTTACTATTTTGGTTTGTGGTAGGTTGTAAATTAAATTCATTTTTATGGCCAAACTTTACACCTGGGATACTTTTTATTTAAAAAGTTTTAACAGGTTCAAGTATTTTCAAAGTTATTGTGGTGATTTATTTTCCAAATTTATATTTAAATAGTCTAAAAAAAAAAATTTTTTTTTCGTTGAAATTATTGAGAAAAAGACAGCAAACTTTTAAAAGAAAAAAATGACGCGCATATTTGGTTATAGCTTTTTTTGGAATAAATTAGTTTGAATTTTTTCAAATTATTTAATCTTTACCATTTTTGATAGAGCCGATTAAAGCCCCTTGAAAATTTTTTTAAAATTGATAATCATAATGGAGGAAAAATAAAAAATGAGATAGGAATAAAAATTTTTTCTTGAAGAGAAATTTGGAGTCTGATGTATTTAATTTATGTGTTGCCCGTACTGTAAGATCTTTATTAAAATGAATTAATTTTCTTTGGTGTTTGAATATAAATTAATAAAAACGTGATTTTAAAAGATTTACGACAAATGATATGCTGGAAGTTTAAATAATGCACTCATAACTAATTTGTGAGTTAAATAGTTAACATAGAACTTTAATTTAGCTATCACAAAATATCAAGCAAACATATCTTTTCCCAGGATCATCATATGTTACATAAACGCACGATGACAGCGGTTCATATATAAATATAAGCATGAATGAGAATATGACTCATCACACATAGCTTAACCGTAAAATTTATATTTTATATCCGTCGTGTCATTTAATACATTTGCATCTATGATTTTAAAAGCAATATTTTTATTTATCAGTCTGTTGGTTATTTTTACTCTATTATTTTAAACCCTCATTATGTTCAGTAACACCCTAAAGAATCTCTATTTTGATATTGTTTTCTTTATCACTTGATTTCATCTAGATTTTCTGTTAAAAATAAAGAAACAGAGATACGATGATATTAATGGAAAACTATTTTGTATGTTGAACGTAAATTTGATATCAAAAAAATCTTAAAAAATCACTATATATAATAGGTTTACAGGTGCAATAAAGACTATATTGATTTTTATTGTCTAAAATTTTTCAATCGTGGGCTGTGTTTAGAAAGTCCCAAAAGAAAGATGCATTAGAAAGTGTTTTGCTATCGCCAGCGTAGCAATCGACTCGACATCTGTCGGCAATTATTCTCAAGTTGTTATAATCTACGAGGCTGATGACTTTTTTTTTTAGAAGCTTTTAAAAATTTTTCTAGGTCTTTTGTAAAATATTGTAAAATAATGGTCAAAAAATCATCGTCCAAAGATAAAGCTGAGTTTAAGAATTAAATATCCATAAATAGGAGTCGAGTTTTAAAGTTGGCTTTCTATTCTTGACGCGCCTACGCTGCTAATTATTAAGTATTACAAGTAAACAGCGATAATAACAGTGTGTCGGGTAACCTTAATTGCGTTTGTTATTTTGTCGGCGACCATAATGGCACCCACCGTGGCTTAATTCGGTGCCAGCTGGCCAGAATAATGGATAATTACTGTAGACCGTACCCAAGAGTGCTGACTGAGTGTACTCTACAGAGAGGCTAAGTCATTTTCTTAAATCCTTCATTACTTTTTATTATTTTATTTTTTCAAAAATTAATATTTCAGTAGTTATCATTATTTTTAAGTGACTAAATAATTATTATTTTGGTTTAATTTAAAAATTTTCTTTTCTAAATAAAAGTAATAATAACTATCTTTGATGATGATGATAATAGTAACAGCAACAACAAATATACAAGTTGGTTGTGAGGGTGCAAAATAAAGAAAAAATGTCAAGAAAATAATAAAAGAGAGGAGACTTGAAACGCGAATAACATCTGCCGGGCGCAACAATCTCCAACACCTGCTGTCTGGTAGTCGCGTGCTCTTACTGAAGCTACACCCTAGAGCCAGAGCCAGACTTTGACTGGGGTCTGCTCCTTGCTCCACAAGAATCAAGAATAAACTTTAGCCGACCACCTAAAGATCCAAAGACTATTTGGCTTTTTTAGGTTAGCTTTATTTCTACTTATCACCTTGATCATTATTTAAATATTGGTTTAGGTCTATTCGACACAGTATGCTGCTGCGTGGTTAGACCACAAATGCAAAAATTATAATTTTGCGTTCCCCGGTTTAGGCTCTAGAAAAAATTTTTTTGTCAATTTAAAGACATAAACCTAAGAAGATATGCATTCTTATTTCTCGTAATGTTGATAAAAGCGAATCGAGAGATTTATCACATGAAAGCGGATTTGGAATTTGCAGGAATTATGTAAATAAAACACGGGTGTGTATGAGCTGGAGGCTAGACTGTCGTGAGACTGGGGTATAGTTACGTCAAGGAGATTGTTGAATTCTACTAACATTGGAGAAAGTTAAATTGTATCGATTACTCTCACTTAATCAGTTCAAAGCTCGATTTTTATCCCGATCTAGAGCATTCCAAAGAATTATTAAAATTAAATGTCTGATAAAAGTGTCTTTAGCTTCTTTTGGTTAGTTAAAATAACTAACCAACAATGTTGTCTCAAAGCGGGCAGGGGCAGTGTTTTGATGAATGCCCAGAATACGAAATCCACAAAAATAAAGGGAGATCGTTAGAGGAAACGAACATCTGTCGGCAGGTGGCTGCTCCGGATAGTCTTGCTCTTATTCTGGGATTGGCAACCAGAGCACAGTCGGGATAAGGTATACAGCAAGATAAACCAGAGTCGAAGGGAAGGAGAACCGTTCAACCAAAACCTCTGTTGAGTTTCTCCGAACCGGGGGCTGATGATCATCAACATAACCTGGAAAATATAAACAGAAAGAATAAATTCCTTAAGGAATAAAGCATTTCACCCATCAGACTTTGTTTCAATTACGAAAAAATCCAGATTTGCGATGTAATGCTCGAGAGGTTACAACGTGCCAGGTGAACATTTCAGTGGTTAAAATAAAATAAAACTTCAATCGGCAGATGCTCGGTTCAGTATCCTTATTTTAAGCGAGCAGGTATAGTCTGATCCAGAGAAATCCAATGCAAGGGTTCGGTGCACTGACTTGCTGACGCTGTTGATGCCGTGCGTTGCACTTTGAGCACCTTGCAGGTTTTAGTTTTCTTTTTTTTTTCTTTTTTTTTTTCTTTTTTTTTTTCTTTTTTTTTTTCTTTTTTTTTTTCTTTTTTTTTTTCTTTTTTTTTTTCTTTTTTTTTTTCTTTTTTTTTTTCTTTTTTTTTTTCTTTTTTTTTTTCTTTTTTTTTTTCTTTTTTTTTTTCTTTTTTTTTTTCTTTTTTTTTTTCTTTTTTTTTTTCTTTTTTTTTTTCTTTTTTTTTTTCTTTTTTTTTTTCTTTTTTTTTTTCTTTTTTTTTTTCTTTTTTTTTTTCTTTTTTTTTTTCTTTTTTTTTTTCTTTTTTTTTTTCTTTTTTTTTTTCTTGTTGGTCAGTTGTACCTCCAAGTTGTCTTCCTTTTAATTCCTTCCCATACTCGATAAACATTTTCATCAAGGGACCTCTTGTCCAAGGACAAGCTTCAGCTTCTCAGCTCTGAACCTGGCTCTCTCTCCTTTCCTTTTTACATACTTTAGTCTCGCTTAACTTTTACCAGCCAAAGTTTGAAGCAATTTTTAAGGCGAGCTGAGAAGATCAACCCATGCACTTTAACCAGACGAGAATATAACTGCGTGCGGTCGTACGACCAGTAGATACCACCTGCCTCAGGCACACTTAATTGCGTGCCAGTGCACCGGTGTCTTAATTCACCTTCTGCTCACACCACCGATATGATGAGAATTAAAAATCATAAGTCTCATCAACTGGACCCTTTTTTGCTAATCAAGAGTCATTATTGAGCCAAAACCTTTCAAAAGAGTGGCCCGAACAACGGGACAGCTCTGCTAGATAACAATTTATTCTATACAATATTGTTGATCCGTCTAAAAATCATTTATCTCTTATAAGCCAAATACACACTTATAAAATACTCAAAAAAAATATTTTATATAATTCATTTGATACCTTAGTTATTGAAAAAAAAAAAAAAAAAAAAAAAAAAAAAAAAAAAAAAAGTATATGGGGAGAATTAAATAGGATTGTGAGATGGGAGACGGGACCTTTTTTCGCGGGTGCAGCTGCGGCTAGTGGTGCTCACCTGCCGACCACGTGCCATTAAATTTGGTGTAGTACCTCCTCTTCTCTCCTCTCCTCTTTACTCAACTCTGTGTCTGCAGCCCCATATTCCTCAACCTCTAGCAGTATCTCGAGAGACTGGAGTGTTACCGAGGGTATTATGTTGTAAACGTAAGTATAAGTTGTAAGAAAAAATATTAAAAAAAAAAAATTAAATGCGTGGTGGTCAATGTCTTCGCTGTACAACTGTTGTAGAGTAAATATTATCGAAAAAAAAAAATGCTCCGTCAATCCCAGTGGTCAATTTGGTGACAGCTGTTTTTTAACCAATTTATGTTTTCTGTTTATGCACGAAAATATGAGTAGAGGGCAAGAGTGAGCTGCTGCAGCTGACAATGGGTATATGAGTAAGATGATTTATTGAAATATTGAGGGCACATACTTCTGTATATATTTATATATATATATATATATATATATATATGCTAAGAGGACACGAGGGAGATAAAAATTCAGTGCATGACACAAGATGAGTCTATATACATCCCCTAAATTCGTTTGCGCATATGCGGAAGCATGTACAAGGGGCTGCATGATTATTCTTGGGGCTAAAGTTGAGACAGCTGTGGAAAACCAAAAGATATCGATCTTTTTACTAATGGACAGTGCCGAGCCTCCAGTGCCGAGTTTGAGCAGACAAATTATTGTGATCCTATTCTCCTGGTTATTACAATTAATTTGTCTGATAATAATTCGATTAATCATTGAGAAGAGCTGAAGCTGAAGATCCCTTGGGATAGATTTTATGTTGACTCAGGAATATAGTTGTCGAAAGCACTGCTAGATGGCAAAGATGATGATTCTTTTCCTATATAGAAATGTTTATGTTTCAAAAATCCATCATTCAACAACAAAAAAAAAAGAATGAAGCTTGTTCAGTAACCGAAGAGGAAAGTACACCTGTACTTGCGCATCAATCATGTTAATAGAATGTTTTACCGAGTGCAACGAACGTATCAGCATTCAATGAAGTTGCCCGGAAGTCGATCGTATGTAAAAGAACTTACGCAATTACATGCGAACTTGGGCATTAACTCAAATTATAAACTATAAACAATTCTCGTTGATGTTTATAAAATTTTCCTAGATTATTATTAATTAATAATTTTTTTTTATTATTTGCAATAAAATATTTAGGTTATAAAATTTAACCGCGAAAAACAATTATAATTGTGGAATAAATTTTTAGTGTAGGTATAAAAGCAATTACGAGGCGCCAGTCGGTGTAATTACGTTTGGTTGATTTTTTCTTTCCGTTCTCCCTCTTTCTTGATTATTCATTGCAATAATACCGAAGTAGCCTTGCATAAGTTACTGTTTCCGTGATCTGAAGGCCTTTTCTTTAATTATTTGTTTGTTTACTATTTTTTTTTTTTTTTTGCGTGGCTGTAAATTTGTTTTGAGTTAGTTTTGTAACTCCCGTGATTCATAGATTGTTACGATAAACTGGATAATATATTATCTAAAGAATTTCTTGGCAATGTATATAGATTTAGCAATGTATGGTTAATGTAAGTGCAATTTAGTGCGCAGTTCACATTGCTCGTTCGACTCGTGAGTTATGCGTGACGGTGCGTATACAACGTATACAACGTATACAACGTATACAACGTATACAACTTATACGCAATGGACAGGAGCGAGAGATTGATGTCACGGGCCCGACCGAGTTTTATGTGCTCTTGGCCTCATTCTCACTGCTTTGCTCGGATCGAGAATTAGAGCCACTGGTCATATCACTAAATAACAACATACCAAACTATTTCATTTTTTTAACTTTAACTTTAACTTTAATTATCGATTTAAAATCTAAATATCGATAATTTCATCATCTTCTGCTTCAAATATTTAAGATATTAAAAATAATAGGAAAATGATTTTATAAAATCCACGTGACGTTTCAATGTACGTGACGCGAAATTAAAAATATTTAATCCTCCGCGTTTCGGCAGTACTTCCGGTTGAATTATTTATTTCAACGAATATCATCACCCTATCAAATAAATAATAGCCCGAGAATCTTCTAACATACTCAATCACGTAACTTGTTGACAATTATAAAAGCAATTTAACTCGGTTACTTAAACGATAGTTTAAGTTGTTTATCAAAATAGTTTTCAATAAATTCATTTTACCCTATTGTTCTCTATTATATTATTACATAAATTCTATATTTCAAAAATATCCATAAAAATAAATATCAAAATTGTTCTCACACAAATCATTTTCTTTAAAATTATTCAGTAAAAAAATTTTTCGGGAAATTCCATTTAAATTTGTACAATAATTCCTCTTTAGAAATTATGCAGTATCGGTTTCTACTGTCGGTCCGAAAAAAAAAAAAAAAAACCAAATTTTTGGAAACGCTCGAATATCTTTTTTGGTGAATACACTTTATTATTTACCTGTCTTTCTTTCAATGTCCCTCTAGAAGAATAAGTCTTTAAGTCTTTTTAATAGTGTTCGGTGTTTAGGAAATAAACTAACAATAAAATAGAGTGATAAGATTTAGAGAAAGAACCTGTAATAAAAACGAGGAAATAAAGACCACCCAAGGTCGAAGGTTTCTCGTTAAGTGAAGAAATGTATTAGAAACTCGTGTAGTGTTGGTAAGGTTATATATATATAAATGAAAGAAACTGTTGTTTTGTTTCGTTTTTTTTTTTTTTTCTTTATTTTATTATTATTTTTCGAAAGCGTTTTATTATCAATTGAGAAATAAGTTTCAATTCAACTCTTAATTGCCCAAGAACCATGAAATTTTCTCTTGTTTTTCAATAGAAGGGCGGGTCCAGTGAGTTATTGAATTTTTAAGGATTTATGGCCCTTGAGTTAGGGATAATTTTTTCCAAATCTTGTGATTTATTGGCCTTTGAGTGAGAGATGAATGGAAATTTTAACGAAAACATCCTGAGGGGTTTTTCGAAGGAAAATTGTAAATAAAAATATTAAATAGAATATGTAAATAACAGAAATTTGTCCCAGGATTTTATTTTTATTTACGTTGGATGTTATTTTCTGTTGAGTAATTTCAACTAGTGAAATTTATTAGTATATTATAAATGACAAGCATGTGAAAGGTGTTAAAACGATAAACTATCATTATTTTTAAAAATTTATTACTATTTAAAAAATATTAATGAACAGTTAGAAATTTAATAAGTGTAAAAATGATAGAGTGACACAATGGCGTGATTTGATGATACACTTTATCTGAGTTTTATAGATAAAAGAGTATCGCTGATAGATCATGTAAACGTTAGTTTACATTTCACAACTTTGCCGTATTGAATTAATCTTGTGTCTAGACGTAATTTCAAGAAACCTACGTCACTGCTGTAGTTTTATGCCTTGCATAATATATACTCAACTTTATCATTATTATTTCATTACCATCATTATAATTACTATTTATTAGTTATTTAAAATCTTAAAAATATAGTGAGATTTATATTTTTATACAATAATATTTACCGGAAGTAAATTATCAAGAGTGTCAATCAGCACTTAAAACCACCGAATAATAAAATTCAAAAGTCATTTCAGTTAGCCTTTAAATTGTTTAAATTTGGGTAGGTCCGTAATACGGGTCATGAATGGTTTTTAGATTTTATTTAGGATTGACAGAACTGCTCGACCGGCGCTTAAATTTCTCTTTTGAAACGCCCTCTTGTACAATCGGCTGTCAAGCCTTATCCTTCCCCGAAAAAGGACCTCCAAATCATCAGTCATTTTGTCATAAATATCACGAGCGCTGGGTTCAAGCCGGAGCTCTTGGGGAGTATCCAAATTAAAAATTGAAAAAAAAAACAACATTTTGTGTTTTTTTTTTTTTTTATTCTTATAAAAGCATATTAATATTCACTATTAACAGTCGTTATTTTAAATTTAGTATGGGAACGATTCTAGTGATACTCACCGACAAATGTTTTCTCGGAAAAATTAACTATGGTTTTCCATAATGACCCAACAAATAATGATGTGTCCTCTTTGGTGTATCGAGTGTTGACTTTTTTCATTCTAAACTCATGTTGGTCCAGTCTTTTCTATTTTTCTATTCCTTATTCTTTTACCTGGTCATATAATAGAGACACAGGGGTGCTTCTCGCCAAGCAAAGACTTACCACACTATTTTTAAAGACGTCATAACTCATAACTGAAAAATAACCATCAAAGTTTGCTTTACATGATATATTATAATTTATAATATTGTAATAACAATTTGTATTATATATGTATATATGTGAGCGTATTGGTAGACAGTATATATATATATATATATATATATATATATATATATATATATATATATATATATATATGAAGTAGGCAAAATGAGAAAAAGGAATAAGAAAAAAGAGAATTGGAGGCAAAGTAATGTAAGCGTCAGAAGAGCTATTGGGTTTTAAAAGAGAAGCCGACAAACGGAGCAGGTAGTTGGCGCCCCTGAAAGTTTCTCACGAGCAAATGACGATTTGCATGAATGGACGTTTAGGCTAGGCGGCGGGGGAGTTCAGGCGGGAGAGGTTTTGGTTCTGGTTCTGGTTCTGGTTCTGGTTCTGGTTTCATTTCGTTTCATTTAGTTCTTCAACGGCGGGAACTTTAGTGGGATTAACAAGCGATCTCGCGCCTAAGGGTCTTGTCTTCTTTTCTCTTCTCGGAATGAAAACAAAGAGAGATATTCCAAAACCGTTGAACGGTCTCTGATCTCAAGCTGGTAGATACTACTTTGCAGTAGATACAGATACAGGCTTTCGGGTTTCATTGCCAAAGAGATGGCCTGCTAAATAGTAAACAGCCTCTTAAATCATTACTTCCTTATTGTGTCACGTGTACTTTTACTTTTTTTTCTTAATCTATTGTTGAAAATTTAAGTTGATCAAGTTTATTCATTGTCAAATAGCATAATGCTACTTTGATTGAAAAAAAAATTTTTAAATCAAACAGAGGTCACACTTTTGATAGTAGACCGTCAGAGTTCGATACTTGGCGACGGAAGGTTTTTTTTTTTTTTTTTTTTTTTTTTTCATTTCTTTTTTATCTTTTTAAGAATTAAATAACTATTGAGAGGTAGAAATATTTCGGATAAAAATCGCACATATGTACAGAAATTATTAAGTTAAATAGCAGTGGTATTAATTATTTAAAAAATAAAACATTTGGAATTGTATATCTTAATAAAATATTTGATAAATTTTAAATAGACAAGACCTTTGGTGATAAGATCAATACAAAAAACTAGATATGCTTGAGGGTATGTTTGTGTGTACATACATCTATTGTTGTAAGTTTCTTTAGGCAGATGGGATAAACTAAAATAATAAAAGATAATTCTTTTTACATAGGCCAGCTTGTAGTTGACTGCTGATAGCATCACAATAGAAATAAACTTTTACAAATATTTCTTTTTTAAATGTCTTTAATTCACGGATAGATATTGAAATATTCTAGATTCTAGTAGGTTATTATCTTGCACGCGTCCAATTTTTTTTAACTATTGTTGTATTAATTTTAATAAATTCATTGAATTACGTATTCTTGTGTATAGCGCTAAACAGAACACTTGAGAGTCTTTAACGTTTAAATGTCATCAAAGGTATTATAAAATTCTCGTTTGTTTTGTAATTCTGATGTTTAATTCGAATTCAAAGAACTAAGCTCGATTTAGTCTTCAGGCTTTATCTTTACTAATGAATTACAGCTCTTTGATAACAATATTTAATGATTGCAAATCTGAAAATAATAAAAAAAAAAACATTTAATAAATTTCTTAGAGGAAAGTAAGATAATTGAGGAAAAAATTTTATTTTAAAAAAAGCAATATTATTATTTTTCCTGTTGATACTGCGGTAATGACCTCAATTATATAATGTTGACATATTATTGTAATAAAATAAACTTTTTATAAATAATCTTTGAAAATAATAAAAATTTTTGGTTGCTTTGAGGGCGCCATTTAAAATCCTAAAACTTGTATTTTATACATTTATAAGACCTATATAACTTGAAAAAAATTAAAAAATTATAAATTATAGCAAAAATCAATGGCTATTATTAAAAAAAAAAACATTATCAATTATAGTTAATACCGTTGTCTTAATAGCTGAAGAAGATCAAGATTAGGGAAAAAAAAAAGGTAGTACAAAGTGATTGACGCTTTGGTGGTACCAAGATGGCGGTATCGTTTGGAGAATGTAAAAGTTGAGCAAGTGAAAGAGCCAGTATAGTAGATATATAGAGGCAGCAGGCTAAGGCTAAGATTCCTGAGACGGCCACCAACTTCTCGGCATCTTTTGTTTGGTCTATGTTCACAGACGGATAAGAAACGTCAGAGTGCTGCAAGGTAAAAGAAGAACTCTTGAAAAGAGAGATTGGATAATGTTGTGTCTATGTGTGAGTCCAAGCCAGACAAGGAGAAAAGGACCGAAGGAGAAGATGGTTGCGGAAAAAAAGGAGAAGGGAATTCCTGACGGTCGGTTGGTGGTCCCGGAGCTGAGGAATGTGCCCTGTAGACCGTGTGGAGCGAAAGGAGATCGTCAGTGTCTGAGAGTGGAATGGAAGCCGCGGGGGTCTTGTGAATGAATCTACCTGTAGCCCACTCTCATACTCTTAAACTCATACTCGGAATACTCGGAAATGTGAGTATGAGTGTCGGCTCTTTTACTCTCCATCACTTGTGCTAGTACTATCTCTTCTCCAAGCTTTACGATAAAAGTACTGTAAATTTAAGCTTTTTATTCTTCAATGTCTCACCTATTCAATCCTGCAAATTAAATATATATATAAAAATTCAAATTGTCTGCCCTAATTTCCCCTAGAACCGGCGTAATCAATCGTAAAAGCTACCACGATAATAATAAAAAATAATAAATAATCTCAAGGATAATCTAGAATTTAAATTTTGACTATTACGGTACAATTTCTTTAGTATCTAATTAATAAAGTGTGCGTGCTATCTAAAGAATTTCTTAAACAAGGTTAGATTAATACGACTACTAGTTCGTAAATCGTACATCGGTTGTCAGTTTACCTGGACTTTGAAACCGCTTCCACCAATTAATGCTAATTTACTGACGTCAATTGCCATTTGCCACGGGGAATTACGTCACGTGTCGCTGATATTTAAATTTATGTTTCGTTGCATTAGCATGCTTTTAAAATTTTCCTGCTTTCTTCACACGTCAATATCATCGATTTTAATATTAATAGTATTTATAATATTTTTTATATTTAGCTAATCAAATTGAACTATGTATGTTGATTGGGGTTAATCTTGTATGTAGGTATATGTTTAAGTGAAACTCGGCATAAAAGTTACAGTTAGGCATGTTTGATTTATTTGGCATTAATACAAACTGGTATTAGCATTAATCGTCAATAAACAATGGAATTTTAGATAAACAATTTTTTTTTGAAAAGACTCGTATATATCCGATAGTCGATACACTCTGATGGAGTAGCTTTCACCCTTGGGAATGTCGACAACTTTTACGTTACACATTCAAAGTTATTGCAAGAGAGAGTAATAGAGTATTGTCTAGACTTTAAATGGTTAACATATATATTTATATATAACATTAAAAAATGATAATTTTTCAGTGTGTACTCAATCTAACTGTCTGATACCGCTTAATAATAAATCTGATTAAACTGTTTAAAGTTTCTCGGGATATTCACGCGATAGTTTTCTGCTTCAGGAATAATAAATTATCAATAATACGTTTTTATGTGGATTATAAAATAACGTTTATATGCGAGATTAAGTAATTTTTTAAATAATATATATTGGCGTAAATTTTTAATATTTTTTTTTAAGGAAACGGGAAAAGATAAAACAATTATAAAAGCACTTAAATAGATTCCAATTTAAATTCCAATAATAGTGATACTGCGAATTTTCTGAGATAAACCAGTGAAATGATCGATGCCCACGCTCTGTTATATTGTTAAGGTTTTATATATTGTCAATTGTAATTGATAACAAACATAATGTGTATGAAACAATAATTTTGTTCACGTGGATAATACATGAACGAGATAATCCGTCGAGGAATCCCCAGTTTATTTAATCAACAGTTACATCTATCATCACGTTAACAATAATAATAAAGATAACATTTAACATTTGTATGGATAATACGTGGACAGCACATGTTGCTGTTGTTGTTATTATCATACTTTTTTAAAAATAATTACCTTTAACTATTAATCGGGGTTAAAAAATTTTTTATTTTCATTTTTAATCATATTAAATGTCAAATTTTATTAAAAATATTTTATTTACTAATTTTCCGGGTCCCACAAAAAAAAATTCTAATTTCCGGAATAATAAATTAAACTGTTGATGAAAATACAATCCGCCCAGTTCAATATACCTTTAAAAATCAAAAACAAATTTTTTACTACCGAATAGGCGGAGCTTCTTTGTAGTCACCTTATAAAATTTTTTTTCTCGTGAGAATTTTCGTGAGAAAATTCAGGCAGACACTCAAGAATTTGGAAAATTTTTATGCTCCAATGCTTTTGAGCTTCTCCATTATCTTTATCCACATTAAAATGATAAATAATTCTCAAAAATATTTAAATAAAAAATAACAGAAGAAAGAAAGAAAGAAAAATTATTTATATCAAAAATAGAAAAATAAATGAAAATATGTATGGAGAGTTGGAAATGAATTACAAGTTGGACAGGTTATTGCAAACAGCAGAAACAGCAGAAACAGCAGAAACAGCAGGCTTGTTTTATTGGTTTTACTGTTTTATTTGGTGCGTGATAAGCCAGTACCGTCGTGGCTCGTAGCTCATTGCTCGCGATTTAAGCTTCAGAAAGTAAACTGTTCTATGTCATTCCACGTGCCCACATATTTGCATACCGCGGCGGATATGGAGTATGGAGTGGGTGCTGATGTATAAATATCGCCATAGTATATGTACTAACAATAAAAATGCTAATAAAATGGTATATGGTATACTGAAAAAAAAAAAAACAGCAACAACATAGGCATGCATCAATTCACCTCTATACTGTATAATTACCCAATATATGTAGAGCACCAAATATAATAGACCAGAGTAAGAAAGAATGGAAATTAGTAAAGAAATAAACAAAAAAAGATGTTATATATTTTATTTTATACGGTGACGATGTTTGGGTTCAGACACACAGGTTATTAACCTTTGAAGAGTTGATTTTAGTGTGAGCTACTCAACACTTAATATATAGTATATATAGTATATACAGCAAAGCTACTTGAAATAAATATTGAGCGAAATAATATTTTAGACAGTTGTACTTGTAAAGTAGATAACTTTTATGACAACGTTCTATGTCATATCACTTGTTCTGTAAACTTTTAAATCGCTATGTATGTTGAATACTAATCAATGTTCCAAAACTTTTTTTTACCAATCTTTAAACTCTATATATATATATATAAAAATTTTTTTTTTTTATTATAAAAATAAACACAGCTATCAATAATTGTAATTAATCGTTTAAATTAAATAAACATCCATTAGTAATGAGGAAAAAAATTTAATTTTACAAAAAATGCTGCTATAGATAATAATTTATTCTTATCTAAAGTTTGTTTACTTTCCTGGTATTTAAAATAATAATAATAATAATAAGTAATACTATTTGTAGTATTTCGTAATTTATAAGCATTTAAAACAAAAACAAAACACTTAATTACTTGTATAAATTTAATCGGCAATATATCAATGTATATTGATTTCTTTTTAAAACATTTAGGTTGTGATTATTTTTTATCATTATCACTAACAAAAAAAAAAAAAAAAAAAAAAAAAAAAAAAAAAAAATATATATATATATATATTACTTGACGATCATAATAATAAAAAAATGATTATTCTTTAATTTGAAGAATAAAATTTAGAACCGCAATAAAAAAAAATTCTCTCTCGCTTGTTTGAAAGTGCTTAGAGGTTGTATGAGTTCAGAATTAAAAAGCATCGATAAAGACTAGTATTAATTTTTACAGGTTGTTTTTTAGGCCTCATAATATTATTAAAGCAAAAGGTTGACTGGCTAAGAGTACTACTCGGATGATAATTAATAATAATTATCAAGAAAGCCAGAGTTGAGAATATTTGTTATCGGATCTCATACAAAGTTAACCAAGTAGAGACTTGGCTCTCTCTTTCTCTTAAACTGCATCTATCTGAGCTAACGTTAACTATTTATGTATATTTCACTACTAACGAGGACCAGTTCAAGCAGGAAGTATTCGATTACCAACTCGTTTTAAAGTTATATTCTTCAGGCAACATAATACTACATTACACACATTACAAACATTACACATATATCTACAGATATATATATACACAAGGTGGTTAATATATATTTTATTATATTATATATCTCTTTAGCTTCACCACTAATCCTCTGTGAAAACAGTTTAATAAATTTGTTGTATTGATTTACACTAGTTGGATTAATTTTGTCTTCCAGTTTCAACTTTTAATAATAATACTTATCATCATCATCATCATCATCATTTTACAAACCTTTAATTAATTCAGTAATATAATTAAATATATAATCCTCATGCAATTTATATTTTCATGTCACAATTGTTATATCATTTGAGGAATAATTGGTCGAAGCATGTAAGCCGTCAAAATTTTTACCACAAATAGAATAAATTTCAGATTATCTCTGTAACAATTCAAGTGGATAACGTGATCAATATTGAAACAAATCAATTCTATTAATTTTTCTTAATATTTTTTTATATTGATGGATAAAAAAAAAAATGCGGGGTCATTTAATCGGAGTCAATGATACAGAGAAAATGTAGTGTAGGTGCGGATAGTCAAAAGCCACAAGTTAAGAGCCATACCATACCAAGTCATCGAGGGATACGAGGGATACGAGGGACACGAGGGACACGACCGATACGACCGATAAGACGCCAAGGTGTAATAGATGTAATAGAAGCTGCCGATACCATGTTTATTATATCTTATATATATATATATATATATATATATTGTATAATGTATACTGTAGTTTAGCGCGCCGGATATGACGAGGCGGAATGGACGACCTGAAGATACTGATAAGGATGCCGACGAACTATATATACAGTAAACTTACACGCCGGTTAACCCACGTGCCTCCTTTCGTTAAGGCGCCATCCGGCTACCCCCTCCCCCCTCCCCTTCCCTGCCCCCGTATCATTACTCTTTAATAAAATCCTTAATAGTCGATAAATCGATCTAGAAATTCAATTTCATGTTTTATTTAATTAACAATTAAATATCTTTGTTTCTTTTAAATTCAGTCATTACAACTTATGATAAAAAAGTTTTTACATAATTTTCGTTCAGTTCACTTTGATGTCGCAATTGACGCGTAATAAAAATATTTAGAAACACGAGACATACAATAATAGATTCAAATTTAACCGATACAAAATACAAATCAAGAGTTGATTAAACTTTAATGATTAAATTCCGTCTGAAGTCTGTCATCAACATCTGAAATCATCGCGATTGAACTTTGCACAACTGTGTTTTTTTTTTTTTTTTTTTTTTTTCCAGGAATTTTTAAACAGAATAGTCAACGGTTTTTTACAAGCCAATTACTGAATTGATAAATTGACATTTAAATCTACTTTTGACAAAAAAACCTCAATAATATTATGTTAATGTAAAGCCCAAAATTCCCACAAATGAGTTATTTCTTATAGCAACTTTAGAGAAAGTTTTATTTTTAAACAAAAAAAAATTTGAGAAATAATATTTTTCGGTATCCTGTCTTGTAAAATATTTAATCTCCACAATAATCATAAATTTATTAGATTTGAGGAGTTTTTCCCGGAAAATTTTATGGTAAATTGACACAGTAACCCAAGATAAGTTAGCCAATAACAGGGAAACCTTATAAAAGCAGAGTATACGATTGTTAGACAGGTCGAGCGACGAGCCGGCGCCGTTATGCTAAATCGTATTGGAGCCATTGTCTATTAAGAATAAACTCTCACCAAGAATTAACATTGCGTAGCTCCTGCATAATAATGATAATAATAACAACAACAACAACTATGTCTCATTAGCGGTGATTTGTTAAATATCAGCTGTCTAATGTCTAATGTTTTGCGTCTAACGTCTACTTGCTCCGTTTTCTTTTATTTAATTCTAATATAGATATATAAATATATGAAAACCAACTTGTTCTATTTTACAACTCTGTCGCGACACAACTAATTACATATATGTATATATAATAAAGGTCGTCAACAAACAGCTCGGCGCCATTTAATTTTTTCGTTGCGTCGTTTGTTTAATATGCCAACTCAAATATTACTTTGAGTTTCAAGATACCCAAAATTAAATACTGTTGCTGTTTATAAATACCTCGTGTTTACTATTAATAGATTGAACGACCCCAGAATTTAACAGCCGAGAGGCGTCAAAACATCATTTTTTTTTTTTTTTCTACTTTTTACAAAAGATGACAATCATTTTTATTTTCATCTCCTTTGAAGTCAAATTTTCAAATTGAGGCGTGAGATTTTATCTTTTGAGGAAGGTCGAGTAGTCCCAAATCTCAGCTGGAATTTTGACTTGCCGCTTTGACGTTTAACAAAAGTTTATATTATTCCTACCCCAAGTAAGACAAGACTTTTCCTTTTTCCCAGGAGAATTTTCTATATACAACGCGCTCAAATTTATCAACTAAAAATCTTGGGAGGTTGTCAATTTACCTGGACTCTGTCAAGACTCAGTCACATGTGTCCTGCATGTGTAGAAAATAATTTAAAAATTTTTAAAAATTTGAACGCTTGAGAAAATAAAAAAAAATTGTGATAAATTATAATTTAGTTAGTCATACTTGAGTCTATTGCCATCAGTTGAATTGAAAAATTAAACTTAAAGGGAAAGGAATAAAAGTAGTAAAGTATAATTTTAGAGTCTTTTTAATAATATGGAAAATTCCAATACTAAAATAAGTTTATCCTGATGATATCATTTGTATAATTTAATGTAATAGGATAATATAAATGATAATAAAAGGCGTGAAGGTCTCTATCTAGATAGTCGACAGTGATCTTTTACTTGACATCTAGCTACTACTTACTGCTAGTTATACGAGGTTGAATGTTTTAATAATCGATTTGTAATGGACAGTATTATATTATATTATATTATATTATATTATATTATATGGTTTAAAGTCTAACGTTGTCGTTTCACATTTCCATTCGCGCTAACGGACTGAATACGGTCTCGTACCTCGCAGTCAGGCGCCAAATTAGCGACATCAGGAGCATAAGCAGCATGTGTACGTTAACGTAAAATTACCGCGAGTATTTGTATTTGTACTTATATATTTCTACAGCAGCAACAGTAACAACAACAACAACAACAACAACAACAACAACAACAACAACAGTGTTTGTGTCGGCTTGCCTCTGTATTTCTATCCTCAGAACTAGGTAAAGAGACAGACTCTGTTTATGTATACACCCCGAAGTAATTTGGAAGCACTGCTCGGTTAAGCGACGATAAACGAGTTTATGACATTTCGCGGAAGCTCAAATTTCGTATCTTACACACTTTATACACTTAAAACGCGAGCTTCTGTTACAAAATAACAAAAAAAGTCTCTAACGCTACTAGAGGTACTATACTTGGATAGGGTTGTGTTTAGTTTATACGAGTTATTCATTTGCATCTGTTTGCCAATATATCATCAATTGTCTTGACAATAAAACTATTTACTGGGGTTATTAATCAGACTTTTTTTCTTTATTTTCTTTCTATTAATAATAAATTTCAAATTATATAATACTAATAATTATAATATATATATATATATTTTTTTTTTTTTTTTTTTTTTTTCAAAATAATACTATCAGACAGTGTCTTATTGGGATATTGATGCATCCTTTTACACTCGCCCGACGCCCGACAATTAACTTATAATTGGGATTATGCATAATTAAGAGATCAGCACGAGTGAATCCGAGCGCAAACTTACAGCAAAAAGGATATAATAATAATAATAATAATAATAATAATAATAATAATAATGATGATAATGTAGATGAATATAAATAGATAAAAAGCAGTAGATGGTACATGGTATAGATGGTATACATACATATACATAAATATAAAAACCCTAAGAAATTGCAGAAAGTTACGAAACCGTGGATCCGGCTTTACTTGGCTACTACTCTAGCCAGCCTATATAAATGAGGGCGGAAGGAAACAAAACGTTGTTTGACCTCTCTCGCCATCTCTTTTACTCCTACTCGCCTCGGCCTCGCGGAGGTTGCGCCACGTTGCGAAATATCTCCGAGTGGCGTTGCGCCGTTACGTATTTTAAAGAAACATGCACACGCACTAATACTTGTATATTTTACTCGACATATTACTCTATATAACATATATCACGCAACATACTCGGATGTATCTCTGCGATTGATGCTTCCTGCGCAAAAACTCTGGCTTACAGTTGATGTCCTCAGAAGCAAATAAGCCTATTTTATATTATATTATTTGTTTTTTATTACCCACAACTTAAACATAATTACATTACATTACATTACCAAATACTCCCCGATCTCTTTCTGTAAAAAGATGTAAGTAGGCCGCGTGTCCCCCATGTTATGGCCATACAACAAGTTGCGTCTGATGACGCAGAGCCAACAATTCACCTTATATTAACTTTCGAGCGCAATTTCCGTGTCAGCAGTCGGACATTTAACTCAAGTCCCGAAAACTTAACAAACGGCTAGTGCTTTATTTATTTTAAATTAATTAGCTCCTTATCTGGTAGCATTAGTATTGTGATAATTAAGTACCAGGATTTTTTGCAGGTGTTAACAACATGACTGTTGATATATATTTTAAAAAAATGATTGATAATTGATGATAGTTTTAATTGGGAATTGTCAATTTTCACATATTGCTCCAGATTAAGATAGATATACATAGTTTCCAGTAAAACAATTTACGTAATATCCCAGTGTACTCTGTACCTCAACTCTTACAATCGGCCTCAGAACAGAAACCGTGCCCCTCGCCCGGTCGGCCGCGGAATGCCAGGTCTCAAGGAGGGGAATCAAAGAAGAAGGGTAAAGAGGGAGAATTGCGCCGCGACCTACTTGTCTATAGGCCACTGTGTTTGCAATTCTCTTTATGCAGGTTACGCTTTCCTTTGAATAAAAAAATAAAATAACACTAAAAACTAAATAATAAAAACAAACAAATATTTAATAACACATTAGTATTAGTATTAGTATTAGTAATAGTATTGGTGTGCATGGGACTTCTGAGTAACGTAATTCAGAGACCTTGGCTATTTTATGTTATACCTCCTATCTGCAAATTCTAACTTATTTTATTCGAGCAAAAGGATCAAATAAAAACTTCCTTTGCTCGCCAACAGATAATAATTCACCTTGAAGAGCCTCCAGTGTGTGTATGTCCAGCATAGTGACTGTACAGATTCCAATAACAATTAACTACAGTTACAAGTAAATAACAAATACAGTCTAGAGTCTAGAGTCTACAGTCTGGATTCCTTAGAATCTGGAACGCAGTTAAGTCTCTGCTCGTATCGGTAAAAAGTTTAAGTGAACGGTCTGGTGTTGCATTACGGGTCTTCTTTTCTTCTTTATCTTCCGGCCAGATTCAAATCGCGGTTACTGTCTGAGATCTTCCTTTCTCCTTTATCATTTATTACCTGCTTCAATTTTTATAATTTTATTCTTTATAAAACTAAAAAAAAAAAAAAACATTTTAATAATTGGTATTCAAGGCTTGTGGAAAATAAACTAAATGTGATTAACATGATTACTGATACGAAGGAGATTTGATAGAAGCATTCTAGACAGTAGAGACTGAATAACAGAGCGCTTTCTTTTTGCCCTGATATTTTATTTTGCGCAATGCAGTCTGACGGAACACGTCCTCGTCCACTAGATTTTTTAGTATTTTTTAGGCATGTGTAATACCTTTCCATCGAGTGGATTGATAGAGTAGTGGTGGTGGTGGTGGTGGTGGTGGTATAGGGTACAAATGCATTTAAGTATACAATAGTATACATACAACACAGTAAGGCCGTTTATGTTGGTGTTGGTCGGGTTCGTGCATCGGCAAAGATGGCTGATTTGTTTGTAAACAAAGTCCACGGGTGGGGGGCAAACGGGGAAACATTGTGTGGTAGAGCAGAGTCGAGCCGAATGATATCCAGTCAGCTCTACTTCTCCTTGCTTCTCCTACTACCTTGTATTTACCTATACAATATACCAGTATACCAGCTGACTCGAGTTGTTTATTCCATTTTATTTAATACTAGAGTTCGGGTTAGGGTACTTTCTCCCTTTTAAGTTATGTAATTTCCACTACATAATGTTGAATTAATGTGGTAAGACCAGCCGAATCACTCCTTTTGTGTTACTATTTATATAAACTTTTTTTGATTCATTAAAGATTTTTTTAGTCTAAATGATTGCTTATCAATGTCAGGGTCAGTGGGTGATAAAAAAAAACATTTAAAAAAATTTTTAAATAAGTTTCCCGGACGTGTGGTTCAACCGCACAAATATTCCCATTACATGCCAATGGTTGTACTATTTATTATTTGATACTACCGAATCATTGTATAATTATTGGGTTTTTTCATAACATCTAACATATTTTCATATATATCTTTCTTTAGATATACATATATTATAAACTTGCTCAATATAAACACGGCGTAAATAACTAAACGTAACTTGTGTTCTATTTATATATATATTAATACATCCATGTCGCTATTAATAGCCTTTTTTTAGTACAAAAACAATATTATTTTATTTTCATTCGAAATATCGTATTACGAGGTGAAGGTTTATTTTTGTTTTTCTCTTTAATAATCTATTAATATTTGTTAACAATTAAATTAATATATAAAAATTTTATTGAAAAGAAAAAAAAATGTAAACATTTTATTTTATCATCGTCAATAATAATTATTATTACTCAAACAACTTCTAAGAATCAGAAAACTTTTTTTTTTTTTTATTTCAGATAATATTATTATAATCGGAACATTGTAAGGTTATACTGAAAAATCTATATAAAAAGCCACACACATATTACTGGATTTATTTTTTGATCCAGGTAAAAGAACGTCTGGCAATTAGCATAAAAATTTAAATAATATT
Organism: Cotesia vestalis; assembly: GCA_000956155.1. NCBI lineage: Eukaryota > Metazoa > Arthropoda > Insecta > Hymenoptera > Braconidae > Cotesia > Cotesia vestalis. The sequence continues at coordinate 83,575 of JZSA01003058.1, forward strand.
CTCAGTATATATAACTGGCCGTAGGTGAGCCGAAAGGTTCTGAAAGTACACACATTTATGTGTAACACCGAGACACGGATTATATTAATCTTTGGACAGGTGAGACTTGATATCACATCCGTTATCGATTAATAAAATAATAGTTTTCATTCTCGAGAGAATTGACCCTCAAAAAAAAAAAAAATAATCGCTTTTATAATACGATTAAGTGAATTAAATGAATAATATAATAATAATAATAATTATTGTTGTTGTAATTTAAATGTTTGGGAATTACAGCCGTAAATATTTAATCCGCGTTTGGATTGGGATTAAAAAAAATAATCGCTTTTATAATACGATTAAGTGAATTAAATGAATAATATAATAATAATAATAATTATTGTTGTTGTAATTGATTAATATATTGACATTAAAATATTTAATGAGGTAAATTTTGGAGAGAAAATAGTTTTGGGATTTACCAGAAAGTTGGGTGGATCGGTAAAAGTAAGATTTACTGATTAAATAGGCAAGTTAAATGTTTGGGAATTACAGCCGTAAATATTTAATCCGCGTTTGGATTGGGATTCCCCCGGATATAATAATATATATATATAAGGAGAAGATATTGCGATACTGCCTTGAATATTTATATATTCCTGGTATAATAATAACCACAATAAGTATATAAGCTAACAATAGTTTTCAGCTTAAACTTTTTATTTATAAAACATTGACGCATATTTTTATGAAGCTGTTTACGCTCCTCGGAATTGAATTAGCTTCGACTCGTGTTGTTTTTGATTCGGTTAAAAATGATATTGAATTTGTTTTGATGATTGAAAGCATCCTTTTGAATATTGAGAAATGAATGAAAAGTATAAAATAAATATGAAATATAAGTTCTAAATAGATGATTATATTTTTTATTAAATAAATAAATAAGTAAATTAATGTCACTGAAAAACGTCATAGTGTTAAGTATCATCGGTATCGTGACATCAAAGATCCCAGACAATAATAATAATTTACAACATGCATTAACGCCCACCTATTCTCTATTTATACACATGAAAGTTGTGTCTATGAATACAGTTTTGTTTATAATATGTGACATGCATTTTTATCTATAAACGAGGTATAGCATAGTGTTTGGTTTTTATTATTATTATTTAATTAATAATTTTCAGTGTGCTTGTGGTAGTACAACTACAATTTAAAATTTTTATTGACCAAGTTTCAATTTTTTATATATTTTTCCTACTAAATCACGTGTGTTATAAATTAAAAAATGACATAACTAACAATAAAGTATTATAGTAATTTGATAAACAATTATTTATATATTTATATATAAATATTAAATATGATATGTTATATAGTACTAGGTGTAATGACTTGTTTTTGTTTAAATGAAAAATGTGTTGTTTAAACAAAGATATAAGTAAAAATATAGTAATATGTGCTGAGACTTTACTCGAATATTATATGAGTGTGTGTGTGTGTTCTAAGATAAGACAACCGGGAAAAATATAAGTAGTGCGTAGAGCGCTCATTCATGGAATCTTGAGCTCGATATAACACTCAGCTCTAACCGATGTATTAAATGTATTAAATGTATTAAATGTATTTAATGTATTAAATGTATTTAATGTATTTAATGTATTAAACGTATTTAATGTATTGGCTTTACTTGTTCATCTGTCAATTTTTCATATTTAAAGATCAATATTTATCTTTCTCGGTTTCTCGGTTTGTTTACTGACGCCGTGCGTCATTTATCGTGTACTGCTTGACATTAACTGGAATGAATTGTAGCTAACTACGGCAAACATTAAATACCGAGTAACTATTAGGAAGCCGTTTTTAAATATTAACATAACATATAACAGTTATTATTTTTCCTCTTTGCTAAATTTCGTTAAAGAAAAAATTATTTTACTCCAATGGTTAACAATACAATAAAACTATATCGGGCAGATTAATGTGTCCGGAAATTTACCGGGTTTATTAAGAGGCTTCGTAATTTTATTATATACATGGGATGGACGTCTTGCGCGTTAAGTGAGAACACAGTTATTGCAGTGGGAAGATGAGGGTCCGGAAACTCCCGTGGTAACTACCGGATGCTCAAGTTCCGCTAAAAAATTCGCGATCTAACGTTCAAGCTCTCACAGACATGATTTTTACAAGGAGATTGGGACATTTTTTTTATCACTTTTAGTCAGACATTAGTAGTGACTAATCTATACAACTTGGAAAAAAATTAAAAAAAAAAATTAGCACGATGACTTGCACACAAGATGAATCCAATGATGCAACACCAATAACTTTATTCGGATAAAGCTTAACTATCGATATGATAATATAACAACAACAATAATAAGTTGGCAAATATTAGCAGCTATCAATAGCGCCAGGCAATTCCTCAGAAACAGGATACAAGATATTGATCTTAACTTAACCAGAGAGAATAGAAAGGGAACAACGTCTATTTTTAGCGGTAAAGAGAACTAGAAAGGAGATCATATATATATATATAATAATATTTACAAATTTGTGTTTAGTTGCTGTACAGATAAGAGAGAGAATGAAAATATATGTATATATATATATAGTAGGTAGTGATGTCAGCGGCATTATGAGTGGTGCAATTTAATGGAATGTCGGTCAGTGACGTTATGAAATTGCAAGAATCTATTTCGCCGTGGTTACTAACAGTGCGGTTTCTGGTATGCCTTCCTATGTCCTATGTCTACATGTTACTTTCTCCGCTAAGATAAATATCACGCGTATACCAGTTGAGTATGTGTACCACTTTGGGAATTGTTATTTATTTCGTTAAACTCTTTTGTTTACAACTTATCACGCAATACGGCCTTTGCCTTGTTTTTTTTACTTCTTTTTACTTCTATAACTTTCGATTTTATTTATAAACAATTACTATATTGAATACAATAATATTATAAAAAAAAAATAAAAAGCAATCCAGGTAAATTCCTTATTCACCGATTTATTGATAGCTCGGTAGGTGCAGCGGAAGGTCACTCTGACTGGAATATAAAACTATGAAATCCTCGTAATAGAAAATAATTTGATATTTAACAATCACATTTAGCGCATTACGAAATGATTTAAATAAAAGTAACGTATAACGGTTTTTTAAATTCTTTCAAGTTAACTCTTTTATTTACAGAGTGGACGACGGAGCGCCGTGTTATGCTTATGTTATGTTTATATGTTATTCTTCTGTTATGAGTATGTACATACACCAGTTAGATTGTACTGTACGGTGGTATCTGGTATATACTATGTAAAATAATCATATATATAAGTAATAAGAGATAAAGAGAAAGAGAGAGATAAAAATTAGTGAGTCATGATCAGATTTAACTTGGCGACTGGTACGAAAGCGCAACGACTCACTTTCCGCCCATTTTACATCGGATGCCTTTTATTTTATTAGACTAAACTTATTGTACCGTGTTTGTTTGTTTGTTTGTTTGTTTGTTAATCGCCATTTAAAAATTGTTTAAAGAAGAAGGAAAAGTTGATAGAAGATGAATTAATTTATCAAAAATAGTTGTCAATAGTAATGATGCTGTTTATAGTTTAGAACGGAAGCACCAAGAATGCCAAGAAGAGAACATAACCAACCAGTACAGAAGAATGTTACAGACAATGGAATGTGTCGCGTTGCGCATGCGTGCCGCTGGGGAATGCGGCCTCGTAACGGCACATCCGTTAACTACGGCATTTGTCACTGGAAATCTGCCACACGGAACGACGGAACGACGGAACACAGAACAGGACCTATATGTATGCACCTTACTCTCCACCATTTCGCTAACAATATCCTCTTTTTTTTTTTTTTTTTTTTTTTTTTTTTTTTTTTTTTTTTTTTTTTTTTTTTAAGAATTTAATTGGAGATTTCAATCTCCAGTAGTAAAGAGACCCACAAGATGAATATTTATCAATTAAGTAGAGTGCCTTATTGGTTATTGCAATCATCCCTGATTGTGTAAATCCCAAGGATGAATTATCTTAAGGCCCAAGGAAAATTGTTACATCTACACCAGTGATGTCATTAATCAGACACTAAATCTATTTTATTTATATGTTTATGGATTATTGTGTAATAATAACACTTATCAACATTATGAGGAGTAATATGTGAAGATGGGGTAGAATCAGTATAAATTTTCTCCTGATAATTCTGTTGCAATAATATTATTTATGCTTGGAATAATTGGTTGTAATAAAAATAATCGACTGGTGACAGGCTCAAGTAGATTATTATGGATAGTAATTTTAAAAAATTCCAATTGTCATGCAATTAACCTTTTTTATTAATTGAGTTAAAAACATTGTCGTTATTTTTTTAATTACTGAGGTACAATTTTAAGAATCCAATTAATTTTTTTTTGATTTTAATTAAAGTTAATAACAATGAAATTTTGTTTAACTCATTAAAAGGAAATTTGATTTTGTTATAAATTTTTAAAATTTACACAAGTAAAATAATTTTATTTTATTTTAAAACAACCTCCACGTGCCGAAGCTATTTATTAAAACTAAACATATTTTATAGTAGTATTGGCTACAAAGTGATTTCGCGTAACTACATGTACATTTCGACATTGAAGTTATTTTCGGACTTTGGTCTCAATTGTAAATTAAACTTTCCACTTTATTAACTTTTCCCTTGTTCCTTTTACGAAATTTTAATTAAAACAATTATCGATAACTCGAGTACGTTTTCGAATGATTTCTCATTAAAAATTAAAATCATTTTTTTTTCCAAGTGAAATTAATGATTGCTATTAATCATCAAAGGTGATCTAAAATTTACAGCAATAACAAAATAATTAAATAATAATAACAATATCGGTAAATAGTTGTTATGTCTTGTGTCTCACGTTTATCTATATTTAATGACTCGATATAGAATCCGTGTGCTGGCCATGAAGAGTTGTCGTAAACACGTGCTTGAGTCGTGGATCGTGGGTAATAAGTTGTTATGTACTTATCGTAAAATTAAAGACATTGACCGATTAATTACAACTAATAATTAAGTAACTGTCAAGCTTTGCTATAAATAAACGTTAAATTTCATTGTTTCACTAACGAGGTAAACTATACAATATACTATAACTATATCTGTTAAAAACAAAGTTATTTTTAATTTTTAATTATTGTGTAAATGTTCCGCGCCTTCGACTCAAATTAAAGGATCCAAATAATGTGTCATTTCACAGAGATAGTACAAGAGAGAAGAGGAGACGTCACAACTTTTAAATAAACTTTAATTTTACCGACAAACATTGACTTTGTATAATAAAGTTACTGAGGTTTATTTCAAGTTTGAGTGGTTGTAGCGATTCATTAATTCCCGATTAAGTTATATAGACTCCACCAAGTCGAATTTTTCCGGTCAAATTCCCTCTAAAAACTCTAATCAACTCAAAAAAATTATATCAACGTCTATTGAATAAATAAATATATAAAGAGATTTTGAAGAGCATTTAAGTGTAACTGGGGATTGAGGAATGCGAGAACAAAGTAATAAAAGGACACTAACTTAAAAAGCGAGGATGCGCCAAGAGGAAAGAAGTACGGAAAAGTTGGTGAGAGGGATATAAGAAGAATTAACAAAAAAATCTAAAATAAAAGAGTTGCTCGAAGAAAAAGAAGAAGAAGAAGAAAAATAAAAAAAAAATAAATAAAAAAATAAAGGAGAAGAGGAAGAGTGAGGTAGCGAGAGTAGAATACTGGAATTCGCTCCCAGAGGCCATTTCAGTTCGATGTCCTCCACTCGTACTCGAACCCGGGAACGCGGCATTCTCTTTGGCTCTTTAGCTCTTTGGATCTTTGGCTCTCGGACTCGACTCGAGTCTACTCATCCTTGGCCGTGTTCACTTACTACGCAGTTGAGCAAAGTCGGTATCGTCGGTATCTGGTATTTGGTATCTGGGGTCTTTATCTTTGCGTCTGGCCCCCTTACAGAAGTTCCACTCAGCCCAGAATACCTCTGGCTCATACTAATACTAATACCTTTCATTTAATTTCATTTAAATATTATTATGGCTGTAAATAATCTGTGATGTTGTGTTAAATAAAATTAATCGGAATTTTTCCTTTTTTCTGTCTATTAATTATGTCTCTATAACCTCCCAATTAATTGGCTACAAGATATTTATTAAAAAAGAGAATGAAATTTTAAGGTCTACACCTTTATAATAAACCCTAAGAATTTGCAGTAATTTGCTTTATCAGCGCCGACACGTGTCGTCTATCCTTTTAACTTTTAACTTTTAACATATAAATTTATTATTATTTCAATAGAGCTTGGATTAAAAATTCGTTACTCGGCTGCTTGTATAAGTAAAGAAAAAGCACTGGAGAAAGAAAAACGGCTCGGATATGGTGAAATACATGATTATTTAGAGCCACGTGGACGCCGTTGGCCTTGTCTTTTACTGCCGTAAGCAAGAGACCCACGAGCCAGATATTATTTTATTTTATTTTATTTATCTTTTTCGAGGTATGCTCTTTCTTTTCCATAATTATATTCTGCTATGTGCTGAATCAGAAAATTTACCGCTTTATTATCGCATCGACACTTGGCTATTAGCTGTTATGTGACGCTGGTTTTTTTATTTAAAGACGTCATCGGGGTCGAGTGGATTTCGTCTGGGGTGTCGGGGAGGTGTTATATTTCAACAGTGCAACATTAATAAATATTTTTAATTTATAAAAATTAACTTTCTCTAGAGAAGGTAAAAAAAAGATAAAAATTAAATCTCCAATCTGTCAGATATAAATAGACGTTATTTTTAAATATTTGTAAAATCAGCACTGTCAATGGACGACGACACCTATTAGTATAAAGTGTACGTGTCGAGGCTTTCGAGGCTTTCGAGTAGCGCTTATTCCATTCTTCAAGTACCGGACTTTAGTGAAAAGCTCTTGGGATTCGTTAGTCCTCATCGAAAGCCTAATAATAAGAGCCGAGCTCTCATTAATATTTGGCTCTCGTTTTACTCTTGAATCATCAACCCTCTATCACTTTGGCTGGTTTAGCTGCTCTGGGTATGTGTATCATCAACTCTGATAACACCTACTTATAATACTTATTGATATATACATTTAAAAGTTCCCGGTCATCGGTGGCCTTGGGCAATTCGAGTACTCTTTGAATGCCGCATAAAGTATATCGCAAGACATTAATGGTTGACTTTATCTTATCGAGCTAATCCAAGTAGAGAAGCTGAGAAAAAGTATGAGAACCCGATGCAACTCACTAGTCTCAATAAAATTATTTTTTAATTTAATTTACACGTTAAAGTGTTAAATTTAAGTTTGTGTAAATTTCCACGGAAAAGTGTAAGATTTACACGTCATTGTATTTAATTTACACGTTAAAGTGTTAAATTTAAGTTTGTGTAAATTTCCACGGAAAAGTGTAAGATTTACACGTCATTGTATTTAATTTACACGTTAAAGCAACTGTCATTGGTTAAAAATTAAATTGAAAACCTCTTTAATGCTTAATATTTAATATTATCATTGTAGATATAAGAGAAAAAAGTAGCATGGAAGAGAGTGGAATTGATCAGAAAAGGCTCGTCCTTAATATAACTAAAACTATAACATATAAGTGCGAGTAAGAGAGCTGGAGAACGGCATCAGTAACAACTTTGTCCATATATCCATAGTATGCATCCCGCATTCCTCTCTCACGCTTTGGCGGGCGACTCAGACCCCGGTCCGGCCCACACACAACTATCGAACGTTAGAGAGGAAGAGGAAGGGTAACCTCAGCCTCAGCCTCAGCCTCAGCCTCAGCTTCAGCCCCAGTCCCAGTCCCAGTCCCAGTCCCAGTCTCGGTCCCTCCAGTCCCAACTGCTGTTTATGTTGCCACTGTCGCCTCATACTCGTATTCCTTGTATAATCTTCGTTCTCGTTCTCATTCTCGATTCTCGTTCTCGTTCTTAGGGCGCGTATAAGGCAAAGACTTCGGGATCCGCATTCTCCTTGTTTCTCCGGCAACACGCCGTTTCTCTTCATGAGCTCGCGATACCCATACCCGTACTGGGGAAAATAAAGCAAAATGATAATGGAAACAGCCTGAACACCACCACCACCACCACCACTAACAGCACGCGCAACAACAACAATTCTCCTCTGTATGCTGGTATGCTGGTATAATGGTATAATGGTATGTTGGTTACTGGTTGCTGGTTGCTGGTTGCTGGTTGCTGGTTCAATCTCAGCTAAACAGCCCGTGGGATTCAATTCGATTCGACTGGATTAATCTTAGCAAGTTCCGTGAACTCTCCTGTCCACCGAGAAAAATCCACTGAGGAAAACCTCATCAACTTTTTCTCAAAATCAGGTTTTGTTTTGCTTCAAAGATTAAAACCACGGAATGGTTGTACTAAGCTATCGATTTGTTCAAAAAAAAATTTAAAGATATATTGACAACAACATGCATTTTCATTTTTAAAATTCTCAAATTTATAATAATAATTATTTTAATTATGATTGTCATTAAAATTTCAGATAAAAAAAAAAAAACTACCAACCAAAGTAAATTTTTCCCCAAGATTAAAATTGCCAAAAAATAAAAATAAATTAGTGAATAGAGTAAAGAAAGTAATGTAAAGAGTAAACAAAAAATGTGTTGAGGTTAAGCAATGCGCGGAATAACTGGTGAAATAATGAACTCGACTTGATCGGGTTGTTGAGGCGGCGGAATGTTCGCGGCATTCCGCGCTGTACTGCACACAGTTATTCGAGGCCAACGCTCGCGAGTTAAGTCCATGGGCCCCGCGGTACCACGGTACACAGAGTATACAGAGTATACACAGAATATTATTTAAAGGCAAATCCTTTTCTTAGCTATTTGTTAACCATTTACCGAGTATCAGGGATGTTAATATAATATTCCATCGGTTTCTAAATATTAATACCACTACTATATTATTATTTTATTTTATCAACCAGTTCAGGGAAATTGGCCAGACGAAAAGCGAAAGGGGCGATATGATACCCAAAGCCAGAGGAAAAAAAAAAATTCAAGAGTAATATGGAGATGAAGAGAAAAGAAGAAAGACAAGAAAATATAATGCGGGATAAACAAGAGGGAATGAGTAACGGTGAAGTTTTATGGCCGGCTAAATAACAAGGTGCGAGGGGAAACGCCAATCAGGATCTCGAGATAATGACTCTTTTCAGAGTGCCGCTACTAGGTGATGGTATTCATCGCAATTCACTCCTACCCCTTACCTTTCTTTGATGCACTTCAGACTTGTTCGTCAATTCACTTATTTCATATTTATCTTTTTCTTCTTCTTCTTCTTCTTCTTGTTTTAATTTTTATTTTTTTATTTCTACATTGTTATTAAATTCTTGAAAGATTTTTCTCACATGCGTGAGCGTGGTTTTTTTTTTTTCTCGAATTAACAAAAAATCAAAAATTAACAACCAGGGTTAAATTTATAATATAAAATATAAAAGTGACCAATAGATTCAACTGGTTGTAGTTAAACAGGATAAGTGCATCGGCATCTGAATCTGCATTTGCATCTCTATGATAAAAGCCACTCCTATGAAGAAAATAATCAGCATTCTCGAGATGCCTTATATTTTTATTATTTATTGTCTTTGATGTTTGAGAATGAAAAAAAATTGTTGGTTTAGAGGTTTAATAATTAATAATTGATGTATATAAAATTTACGAGGAATGAGGAATGGGAAATGCTTTTGATTTTTTAGACTTAAAAAATATTAAAAAAAATAATCAATTAACAATTAACAAAGGTTAAAATGAAAAATGGTAAATTATTTGATTAATAAAAAACAGATAGATTGCAGGTGCGCGCAGTAATGTAACGTAGTGCTCTTGAGAATAGAGTAGTATCGAGGAATGGACGCGGATCCTGATAGTTGTAGATGCTGAGAAAGGCGAAGAGTTGGCTGATAGCGACCTTCTAAGGCCGCAACCAGTAGAGCAAGAGAGTTGCTATTTTATTTTATTTATATTATTTTTCCTCAAGTTGTTATGTGCAGCTCCTATACAGACATAGATATAGACACAGATAGTGACGTTCTCTCTCAGCAAGTATCAGTCGTATCGGAGGTTACTGGAAGTTAAGTCCATATAATCTGGCAGAGCTTGCCTCCAAGCTGTGCTGTTATGTACCTGAGTATTCATTTGTACAACAACAACAACAACAACTTTTTATTTATAAACATGTTGAGACTTGTATATACATACTTGGACAATTTGACACAACCGATTGCAAAATTATTGCTAGTCATCCTCATCCTGCTATCATACTACTTGATTTTAAATTGTTTGGAGAGTTTTCAACACGTGGTCGTCACCCTCTTTCAATAATAATCATTTTAATTTTAATGTAAATTTTTTTTTTTATTTTTATAATAATAAATATATTGTTACCACAGTGTAAAATCAACAGCAAGTAATTTAGCTAATAGCATGTTTTTATTTTCCTAGAAAATAAAATAATAATTATGCAGCATTCCAATCGAATCGACTGGGGCACCGAAGATTGTGAAATCGGTGGATAATCGGTAGATAATAATTCACTTGGTACGGCTGGGACGCGACTTAACCATTTCTTGCCTCTCGTCCGTGACGTCAGGCGTAAAAACAATTTGCAAAAACATCACCGAGACTACTTATATTTATATTTATTTATATATAACCCATGTAATAGCTTACGCTCTTTTTCATTATTTTAATTCTATGTTAGTTGTTAGATTATGCCACCGACCAAGAATGCCGTCAATTATCAGCTCTCTAACTCATGAATTTAGGTCAAATTTACTTAAGATTTTAAACATTTTTATATAACTTGGAATTATTAATTTATTTTTAATCTATTTTTACTGATGTAATTATACAATAGCAAAGGTAAAAGATGATTTTGATCACACTGTGAGTGATGATGATGAAAATAATACCACCACAAAGTATTCATCTTGACCGGTCGACAAACTCAAAAGATATGCCTATATATTTTATAATACAGACATTATTATACTCAGTCTAGTGTATATTTATCTCAACTTGATACATTTATTTATATCCAGAAGACTGTGTGATAATTTTGTTGAATTATAAAAAATAAAATAACAAATTAGTATTATAGTAGACTGGTTGCTGGTTGCTGGTTAAAAAAAAAAAAAATATAAGATATAAGATAAATATTTTAAATTTAATTAAACTGATAATTAGTATATTGTGTTGAGTCGTCGTTACGTGTGCTGTCCCAAGACCAAGAACTGGATTAATCCGACTCGATACCTACCAGTAGGAGCAACAAACACCCAGCACCTTGTTAATGCCGAATGCACCACGGCGACATTCTACTCGAGTTGGCAAGATGCTTTTCTACGGATAAATATAGCCAAGACATGGTCGTCATGTTCCCCGTCTACAGTCTACAGTCTGCAGTCTGCAGTCTGTAGTCTAGAGTCTACACTACAGACGATATATGTTACATGTTATATGTTATGTGTTCCGTACCAGCGGCCCTGAGGAATAGCAATCTCGTCGCCGACACGCCAGTTTTATTTTACAAAACAAAGACTATCAACTGAATTACTCTCTCAAAATTTACTCTAATAATTATATTTATTTAAACTAGCTGTACTGCGACAGTAGTGCAATCTATAACAGCCTGAAATATCATTATCATTAGCTGTCTGAAATCTGTAACAATAAATTCAAGTTTAATGGCAGTATTAGCAAAAGTTGTCTTTTTTTTTATTATTACTGAGAATCTGAATCGATTACTTTTTACATAGTTATTTCTGGTCACGTCAAGTGGCTGGTCTGATGATAAAAACTTTTTTTAATATCTTCGACGTTACTCAAGGGCATAAAAAAACTTTTCCATATAAATATAAAAATAATAACAGTAAATCGAGGGATTAACGTCTGAAGAGCCACCGTTTACCGAAACCACCGAGCAATATTTGTAATTAATCTATCGTTTTCGTTTATTTCATAATGATAAAAATTGCACATTTTATTTTATAGAAGCACTTATTTTTATAATCTATCGATTGTATTTTCCAATGAAAGTTAATTTGGATTTTTATTCCAACTGTTTTAATTAGTAGTAATTAAAATAGGAATTACCCATTATTTAAGTATTTTTTCACTCTATTGTTTAAAGTCAAATCACAAAGTACATTATCTTTCTCTGGTTTTCCCTAATTAATAATTGATCGTTAAAAAATCATTACAAGTTCGGAATACTAATAATGTGTCGGAGGCGTTGGTAGATAAATAATTATCGATATATTATTTAATTCTTTATATATTTTAGTGGAATTCCCGCGGGGTTTTCTCGTTTTTTTTTTTTTTTTTTTTTTTTTGATCTTTTTGAAATCAAAAAATTAAAATTGTAAAAATTTTTTAAATTTATTTTCATAATAATAGGTAGTAGTAACTAATAGAATAAATGGAATATCGTGGCACAATTGCTCATAAAACAATAGTACATACGTACGTAAAGAAAAAATATAATCAGCAATACAAGTACCGCGTGGGAATAAATAATGGGAATGTGCCATTCGATTAGAGATATCAACGTGCATTGATAACAAGTAATAGTATGCACACGCTCTAACTCTTGAATTTTCGTCATACGTTGAGTATGACGCAGTTTATAGCCACTACCGTCATACACGTTGGATATCTTCGTCTCATACAATAACAATACTGTTATTAATATTATATGTCCCCTGTATGATGCATGATGTCTGATGGATTCTTGATAATTACTGATACGCTGGACTCGGACTCTGATGCTCAAACAAAAGCTTCTAAGACATATATATATATATACGCCGAAGTACACCTGCAGCTCTAGTAACCAGTCACACTCTTTACTAACTCAACAGTATTAACTTGTTCTTTTTTTTTTTTAATTATTAAGCTCAAGTTCAATTATAATATTGTCTAGTGTTTTTTAAATGTAAATTATATTAAAATCAATAATGTCCTGGCATAATTCGCGGCAAATTTCTGCTTGTTTTGTTCAATTTGGGCGTCAAATTTTATCGGTGAGTTTTCATTTAATTTTTTTAATTTCTAATCCTAATATCAGAAAAAAATTTAATTAAACAAATAAAATGGTTTGCACGTGCAGTGCATCAACAAACGGCAGTAAAAAAATCACTGTCAATATTTAAATTTTTATAGCAAATTTGACGTTGGTAAAAGAATAAATAAAATATTATCTTTTTCTATTTAATGGTTTTTAAAATCTTGAAAATACTATATAATACGTAAGTGATTTATTGTCGTATATGACGCGATATTATGGATGATATTGTAAAAAGATTAAATTTTATGTATTTGTTGCGCGTGGTGTCAAGGTTGAAATTAAACTTAAAAATATACATGTGTGTTTTTATTTTATTTTATTAAAATTACACGTGCTGTTTAATCATATCTTAACAACACTGATTGCACCTGTGTAAAATTTTATTATATTATGCAACATTGATCCACCGTCCACTGTCCATGGTTATATCGACATAATTTGTTCATAATACAATCTCATGAGCGTTAAAATTATTAATTTATTTATGCGCTCGCATAAAATGAAATTATTATGATGATTTTATTGTTATAAATAAATCTCTGGATTTAACTCATATATACATATATTTATCAGACAAGGTCAATATTGTATTTAAAGAATAATAACAAAAACAGTAATTGACTACAGTTTTTATCAATTATATAATAAGTACTTGCATCAGGTACTTGATTAAATTGATACCCAAATGTTTTTGATATATATTAAGTTGGAAAGAAAAAAAAAATTAAATTTTCTATTGATAATAAAAGATAATAATAGTTTTAAATCCGATAAAAGATATATATTATATTACATTAATTAATTATTTAGTAATGTAAATAACACACATATTATCAATTGATGACGTCGATTGTTTATATTGTCACAACAATTAGGTACTTAGAGTGTGTAGTAATAGATAAGAAAATTATTTTTTTTATTTTTTATTTTTTATTTTTTATTTTTATTGTATTCCAGTTATCGCCGAAATTAAGTTAAGAAAAATAATTTAAACAAACAAATGATACAATATACAATTGTGCGTTGTGCGTAAGTTTGAAAAAAAAAAAAAAATTTTTAAAAACAAACAAAATAACGAACATTATTCGTTATCTTTATTATTTTTTTTTTCTTTTTTCAATAACTTTACTAATTTGTCTGGCTCGATATGACTGACGCCTATTTTGTCTTCTACAGCAGTCATTATAACTTTACTAATTTGTCTGGCTCGATATGACTGACGCCTATTTTGTCTTCTACAGCAGTCATTATTATTATTATTATTATTATTATAATTACGAAAAAACCCAAATGACGGTAATTGCTTGAGGATATCTTTGTTGTTGTGCCCTCGGGAGTGTCATTAACAATGAATTTTAGTTTTTATTATTATGTTTTGCAATTATGCTTTGTCGAAGTTTGTTAAAAAAAAACAACTTTTCAAGGGAGCTAATGACCTTTTAAACGGAAAAATAAGATTAAGATATAAATCTTTTTCAAATTGAAATCTTGATGGTAAATTTAAAAAAAAAAAAATATTAAATATAGAGTATAAAGTAAATGAATATTAATTTGTTTGGGTATAGCATTGAGGAAGTTGATATTATTGAGTACACTTGGATTACGTAAATATTTTAGGAAATAAACAATCAGTAATGTGTTAGTAATAAATTAGTGTGATTATCGAGACTTGACACTTGATTAAAGATAAACGAAAACAAAATATTGTACAAGCTCATATTTTTGGATTTAGCCACGCGCAAACGGCATGATCGTGATCGCTATGTATATAATAAGGCAATTACCGGTCTTATGAGCAGTCGTAACTCGTATTATCGGAAAATAATAATATTTACCGGTTTGATCCGTCTGTGCTCGCGTTTATTTGCGAAATGTCCAAAATTAAAGCTTAATCAATGATGTAAAGAGTCTCGCTTATAATTTATAATTAATTTAAACTATCTGTTTGTAGTCTTTGATGTAAAAATAATAAAATAAAATATATATATACATAAATGTAAAGATGATGTGTTGCCACGTGATTGGTATGGAAATGCGCCAAAATACCGCGGACGCATTACACAAAGCACGAGACCTCCATCCATCTTTATATTATTTATTTTTAAAATACGATAAATTCTTATTAAATAAATTAGTACAAAGAATATTTTTTTTTATTGCTATATTTTAATTAATTAGAGGTAAAACATATATTAATGTTTATTTACGTGAATGGAGGAGATGTTCGTCTTTGCTCTTTAAAAGAGATAACCAATTAATAATAACATCGGAATAAAGGCGTGAGTAAAGGCGTCAAAGACCGAGGAACTCAACTCTACCGGAATGGAAAGCTTCCATCAACTGTCTAGACAAGCTTCCTCGGAAAATTTATCCTCGAGGTAAACAAGTTGTATGCTAAAATATCCAATTCATTTGTAAATTAATCTTCAGTTACTAAAAAGACCGATAAAAACAATAAAGTCTTATAGAATATTTTTAAAATGTTGAAATCGCTTTCGAAACCTATTGTTTTTAAATATTACTTAAATTCATAATATTGATAGCGTATTAGTGTCAATTATCGGGTATTTAACCTAGATTAGTCAGGAAGTTTGATCTTGATAATGATAATAATAATAATAATAATAATAATAATAATAATGATAATTATGCTCTTGATAGACTCTCGAGATTCAGGATTAACAATTAGTTAGTGCATCAATTAAATCAACTTCCTACCGGTACTTTGAATAACTGCTTTCGGATGTCCAATTACTACTTCCACTAATAATTAGTCTCTCTATGTTGTTTTTTTTTTTTTTTTTATTATTATTTAACACTAATAAACATAAATATTGGTAAAATCATTGATCAACAGTCGTAAGCAACCAATTATTGTTGTTTTTGTTAAATTATCAGTGGACTTTGTCCTGTCATCAACACTCGCATCGTAGTGACTTGTAAAACAGATTGCAAACACGTAAACAAGATATAAATGATTCGTAATAATAATAATAATAATTTAAAAAAAAACCATTATTAATTCTAAAAAGTTAAAAAAATATGTATAAACTATAAAATTAAAACCTTGATACAGTTACTGCCATCTGTAATTTTTTTTTTTTAATATCTCTTGACAAATAATTAATTGTCTTTAATTATTTATTTCTAAGGATTAAAAAGGATTACAATTGACGAAATGAAATATAATAATAAAAAAGAAGAAAGGGTTAAGGATTTTCATAAAATTGTTGACCGGATGAGAGTCAGAATGGAATCGACATTCACCGCCGACTGTCGAGACCGTTACTCGTGTAGTCGAATCGAGCATTTCCCAGAAGTTCTCTGTAAACAAACAAATACACGACGACGATACCAAAGACATATAAGAGATATATGTATGTTCGTTGTAGGATTTAAGAATGCGCGCGCGGATTTTCAGACTGAACCTGAACATTCTAGCTGGTTGCTCCCTTCCCCCTCTGAGCCTCGATGATATCTTCTGGTAATCCCACGTGGGTTTGGACCAGAGTGGGAAGAATTTGTGGCGCCGTCGTTGGAATTTTCTCACTTTGCAGTCCGGCTTATATACGTTATACGCTTATACAGTAAGAAGACTTTACTGCGCGCGCATTGTTCCTATGTATATTTACTAGCACATACTTCCCCACCACGTCAATACTCAACATCCAAGTAATTTTTTTTTTTTTTTTAGTATTTATCACACTGGTCGGAAAAGCTTTTTGACACGACAAAACGTCGAATTCGCTAAAAATTTAATTTTTAAAATGCGCCTGAAAACAATAAGTTGAAAGACAAGCAACAAATGTCTATGTGTTACCTTGTTAAAATTGAGGTATGCGTGCAAAATGTATGTTATTCAAATAGATTCTTTAAGTGGAAAAAATGTAGAGTCTAGAGTCTAGAGTCTAGAGTGAGTAGCTGGTATGTTGTTGAGCCAGTGGTAGTGGGGGGGGGATCGACGCTTAGGGCGGACACTTTTCCCCCAGCTGAGTGGGGATAAAGCGCGGGCAACCAGCTAACCAGGACCGAGGAGCGCGAGGAGTTGAGCAGTTGGGAAACGGGCTGAAACAGGCGCTGTTGCCGAAGCTCTCACCACTCAGCTCTCAGTAGTCTCAGTTCTGTTTACTTCTCGGTTATAGTTCAGTGCAAGAACGGTTTTCGAAGAGTGCACATCTTTCTTAATATTAGTTAAGCCTTCCGTCCAGTTACAACGACAAACATCTGTTGTGGTTGTTGTTGTTGTTGTTGTTGTTGTTTTTGTTGTATTTAAACTGTACAACTATACAATATTAATAAGTTAAACAAAAACAATAATAAATACTTTTAGTTACGCAGTTGACAAAATAATAAGTTTGTTGTTAAGTTTTGTTTATTTCGTTTTGTCACAGTGGCTTTAAACATCCAAGCTGGATTCCAACAAGCAGTTTACGTCGCGATTACATCGCGGCTATCGACAGCTTAAGAAATTCTTCAAGGTAACCAGTGTTTTATTTTTATTTTTTATCAAAATTAAAATTTTTATTATTACCCAAGTATATAAAATTAAAATGATAACAAAGTGGATTTTACATATCGTACATAATTATAATAAGTTTTCATGGGAAAGTTGTGTACGGATGTAACATAAATATCCTAGATATTATTTAAAAGAGGTTTGGGTTTTTGTGTACCTAAAATATAATACAATTTAATACAATGTGTATGTGTTGCCAAGCAGCTGCTGAAATTTATGAAATTTTCTCTCTTTAAATCTTTAAAATATCTCTCTCTCTCTTATTTACTAAAAATTTTCTAAATCAAGTCCTAAAGAGTTAAAATGATAAAAAAAAAAATTGAACTTTATTATTTATAAAATTAATAAAAGGTGGAACACTCAAAAGCGGCTGTTGTATTGATCTATATCTATAATAAATTGTCCGTAGTAAATAATAAAAGAGAAAAAAAAAAAAAAAAATATTAATGTGATGACTGATGACATTTTTACAGACGATAAATAACATAGTAGTTAACACACTTTCAATAATAACTTGTTATTGTTATTTTTTTTTTAGATATTCGGGTTATATATAGATTGTTTGTCCTTTTATTTGTATAAGTTGTTTTAATATAGTCAGAGAGGAGGAAGAGAGAAAGCTTGTGTTGGATTTGAATGTATCGGCGCAGAGTACACTCTGCTGCACATTTTTCATCGTCTGCGAATGCAAAACATCTCATTCACAAGTAAAAGTTGTACGTATACTTGTACGCTTTGAGAATTGACGCTTACGTCAGAGTTGAAAAATTTTTCCTCTTTAAAAAGATTTATTATTATCATTATTATTAATATTAAAATAATAGTTGGCCGAGTGACTAGACTATATAGCTAAAGTCCATTCATAAAATAAATACTGTAGAATAATTAACTGGAGCTGAGAAAAATAATTAATTAAAGCCAAAGATAAAGCACTACTAGAACGTGAGTTTGTTGTACGTTCACACGCTACGTACTTTTTTTAATTGCCCTTACTACAGAATAATGCGTAGAATTGTATATATTGTATTTAACTGTGCAATGCGTACACTCACTTCTATTGGTGGTGGTGGTGGTGGTTTGTTGCCCTCTTGTTACTATTTTCTTATGTTGTTGTTGTTGTTATTAATAATGTCATGTTTATATCTTGAGTGAGTCGTAATACTATATCAGGATAAAGCATTAAGTATTAAACATACCCAGGGTCACTGTACACTAAGAGGGGAGAATACTAGATAAGCAAATAAATAAATGAACAGGCTCCTCTCTATCTATCTACTAGTATGTTGTATGTATAGATGTACTATAGAGGTACAGTGGTAGTCAGTTTGTTCCCGGGCAAATGCACGAGGTCGATGCCCTTACACGCATGGTTGACGCCATAGGGTTACTCGTTCTTACTATTTGTTCTATACTAGTTTTATTTTTATTCTTTATTCTTTATTCTTTATTCAACACACAGACAAATAAATTCAATATTATGCGTTAAATAATTACAACTAATGCGTAAATTCTTTTATATAATTTATTGATTATTGTATAAATATTTAAAGGGAATTTTAAAAATAATAAAAAGAGAGTGCTAGTGGGTTTTTTTTTCTTATACTGTGAAGAAAAAAAAAAATAGCGATTTAATTATATTTATTCAAAGTTAGTCGTATAAAGGCTCGATCGTGAAACCGGAAACAGCTCGATCACGCTGGCAATTCATGGGCTATGCTACCACGTATTAGTGTAGTAGGCATAGTAGTATGAGTAGTATGTAGGCTTAACTTGTGCTTGTGACGGCCTTCGGTTCTTACAGACCAAATGCCATTAATAAATATAAATATAAATACATATCTATATCTATATCTACTCAATAATAATAAAAAAAAGTATTTTTGATAAATAACTTGAGCTAAGCGCTAACTTGTAAACAACTTTTATTTTTAACATTTTATTCTTACTTAATAAACTTTATTTTCACTTATCAAAATTTTTTTTTTTTTTTTATTAAAAATTAAAAAAATCTTCTTATAGTAAATAAATATTTAGCGAGTAAAAGAGACAGTAGAGGAAATATAGTGTGATTAGGGTTGCCAACGGGCAATGTCCTTGTGCTTGTGTCGGTACAAACGATCGTTAAACACCGGAAGTATGTATTATGTGACAATTTTTAACATAGAGGAAGTAAAGAGGGTTCTTTTTCTTTTTCTTTTTCTTTATTTTATTTTATTTTATTTGGAGCCGTTGCGTCTTCTTCTCTCTGGGAATAATTTACGTGGACGGATCGTGAATTTAAATAAAAAATAAAAGTTTGGTTTAAAAAAAAAAAAAAAAAATAACGCGTGTGGTCTAGATGTTGAAGCGGCGATAGCTCCAATGAGAAGAGTAGTCACCTAAGCAATTGAGTAAATATTGCTCAATATTTACCTGACGTCTCGGGTTCTGTTGAAAGACACAATCCGAGGCTTGGATTAATTATTAATTATTATTATATTATTTTACCGAGTTTCTGTTTAATTTAAGAGATATTTTTAAATTATTTTGATTTAAAAATACCTATAATATTAATAATATTAATAATAATAATTTTTATATGTTTCAGCGTGTCGCGAACCAGACGCTGAGTGTTTCGACACAACCCGCGGTGGTAACGGTGGAGGGCCCGGTGTCTAAAATGTCTCCACCAACAAACGACGTCACCAGCGTGGTGGCGGCGGCGCCGCCGCCGCCGCCGTCGCCTGACAACCTTCCGAGAGTTCCCCCAGCCAACCCAACCATCAATACCCTCCAGAATCACAAGCGTACAGCCAATGACTTTATTTTTGGTAAAGTTGTAGGTGAAGGCAGTTTTTCCACCGTAAGTATCTTTTAATTAAATAATTTTTATTATTTTAAATTCATTTTAAATCTAATTTTTTTTTATATCTTTCAAGGTCTACATTGCCAAAGACATTCACACAAACCGCGAATACGCGATAAAGGTCTGCGAGAAGCGCCACATCATCAAAGAGAAAAAGACTGAGTACGTAAAACGCGAGAAAGAAGTGTTAAATATGCTCGCGGGAGCCCGGCATTCTTTTGTGAGACTGTTCTGCACCTTCCAGGACGTCGACAGACTGTACTTTGTACTCTCCTACGCGAAAAACGGCGAGCTTCTTCCTTACATCAACAAGGTTGGCTCCTTCGACATTGAGTGTACAAAATTCTACTCTGCGGAAATTCTACGGGGTTTGGAGTATCTTCACGGGTTGGGAATAATCCACCGGGACCTCAAGCCCGAGAATATCCTGCTGGACGAGAAAATGCACATTCTGATCACCGACTTTGGGAGTGCAAAAATTCTCAAAGAGGACCCGGAACAGTTAAACACTTGTTCAAAAATCTCCTCTCGAAGTTGTTCCTCGGATTCTGACCAGGAGCGACCTCGCCGACGAGAACGAAGAAATTCTTTCGTAGGAACTGCCCAGTACGTGTCACCTGAAATTTTGACTGACAAACCGGCCTCGAGAGCGTCAGATCTCTGGGCCCTCGGGTGCATAATCTATCAGATGGTCTCTGGACTCCCGCCGTTTTATTCAAAAAGCGAGTACTTGATTTTCCAGCAGATTCTCAAGCTAGATTACGAGATTCCTGATGGATTCTGTCCCCTGGCCAAGTCCCTGGTCAGCCAGCTTCTGATAATCGAGCAGACTGAAAGACTTGGAGCCCTGGATGAACATGGATCAGGATATCCGAGCATCAGAGCTCATCCCTTTTTTGAGGGTGTAGATTTTGAGACTCTCCATGAACAAGTTCCTCCCTCTATCTATCCATATCTCCCAGGAACATCAGAACACGAGGAGATGCGCTCTCACTACCGGGTTCCTGATCACCTGGAACCTGGACTGGATGACAAGCAGCTGACGAGGTTGCTTGGCCTTGGAATAGGTCAAGAAACTCCTGAAAAACCAGCTCCAGTTATCTCTGTGGTGAAGAAACCCAAACAAAAAGCCTCCAGTATTGTTGATTTGACACCCGCAGAGTTTCAGAGTAGATTGGAACTCCAGAGAACAACCAATCAGTGGCATCCTTTTGTCGATAATCAGGTTATCTTGAAACAAGGATTCATTAACAAGAGAAAGGGATTATTTGCCAGAAGAAGAATGCTCTTGCTTACTACTGGACCACACTTGTTTTATGTCGATCCTTTTAATATGATTCTCAAGGGCGAGATTCCTTGGAGCAAGGAACTCAGGGTGGAGCCTAAGAACTTTAAGATTTTCTTCGTTCACACGGTAATTTTTTAAAATTTTATTTTTTTTTTTAACTTTAATTAATTCATTAAATCTTAATAATATTAATAAATATTTTTTGACTTACAGCCTGACAGAACGTATTACCTCGAAGACCCGGAAGGATTTGCCCTGGAATGGTGTCGAGTTATTGAAGAAATGCGCGTTCACTACTATGGACTTCAGGAGAGTAAAAAATCCCATTAATAATTGAAAAAAAAAAATATCATAATGTATACGACTGCCCGGTCACTCAAACTCCTTCGGTAAATTGTTCATGTACTATATATTTATTCGACAATTTGCCGTCAATAATTTTTTCATTATTATCATTCCTGTAAATATTGTAAATACTTTTGGGTTTTGTTGACTTTTATCAATTAATTAAAATTAATAAGAGTAAGAGAGAGTTAATTTGTGGATTTTAGTTCCCGCAAAGTGACCGAGGCTGAATCTAGAAATATCAATTATCCGGTCTGAAAGTTACTAGACCAGATAATTTTAGTCAATAATTATTAATTAGGTTAGGGCTAGATTATTGCAAGCTAGGTTTATTGTTGTGACCTTTATTTAATATAATATAATGTTACTTAATTTCTCTATATTTAATATTTATTACTCCAAATTAATAATCAATAACAATGATAATAATAATAATAACATAAAATTGTCAATGCAAATAGTATTATAGTATTGAAAAGCAAAAAAAAGACAATGCAACTTTTAGCTGTCAAATGCACCCGAGTGTTGATTTATATTGTAAATTGTTAGTAGGTAGTAGTAATAAAATATATGAAAAGAACACTCGGGTGATAAAATTTTTTCTCCGACTTGTAACGCAAATTTACTACAGGGTAATTAGGAGGACCAATCATGACAAATTTATACACCAGCATGTCAAGGTGCTCGAAATAATAGTCTAATAAATTATTGATTGGAAGATTGTCCCCGGGCACAGTGATCTGTTCAAAATGACCGCTTTTGGTGGGTCGCGAACTGCTTGGGCGGGCGCTAAGACTGTACCGTTATTTTTGTCATGGTTAACTACTTCTAATTTTATTATTATTTATATTTATAATAAAGAAATAAAAATTTTTCCATGTCGGGGAGATTATTTTTAGGGATTAGAATGTGAAAGAGTTCAAGATAGACTTTGCTCGGTCTACGTTTTAAGTAGGCGCTGCAAATTTTACCGAACTCTTGATTATTCTTAGGCATTGTTGAAAGTTTTATTGTTTTTTATATTCTTCTTAGGTTATGCCGTAGTTAAGATATATCCATTATTATTATTATTATTATTAATATTGAAATGAAATGTTGTTTTGGATACAAGTCAAGGTTACAACTATATTGCAGTATTATTAAATGTAGGTAGATAAAAATATAAATGTATGTGTGAGCAGTGTGTATTATTGTAATTATAATGATGATGATGATGATGATATTGACGAAAATTGTTTGGGTTAATTATTATTATTATTAATTATTTAGGATGGAAATGCCGTCCTTTTATGAGTGAATGATATTATATCCGTTATATTTAATTAAGATTATGTAAATTAAATATAAGTTAAACAATTACTATTGTATCATGAGATTTTGTGTAAATAGGAGGTATTAATGTTACAGCCCTATTGACATCAATATTAAATTTATTTATAGTAAATTTTTCTGAAATGCTAAAACAATTTGTTATTTATTGACATAAATATATGTATATTATACCTTTTCCTATTTTTATTAATTCAAGTTACAAACAGGATTAATTAAATTAAAAAAATACAAAAATTTAATTTATATTTATATTTATTTATTTACTCAAATGGAAGGCAATCGATAAATTTGCAACAAATAAAAATAAATAACACTCTTTCTAGCGATAATTGTTGACCGTGACTTGAAATAAAAATAAAATATTATAAATTGAAATTAAAATTAAAATATATAGTAAATAATAATCTAGGCTCATTGTCGAAATAAAGCATTAGATTACATTAGCAAAGATTATTATCAAGTTACAAAGACACCACTTTCGCACAGCCCAGGCAATAGTCGTATACAATTAAATTATCAATTACACATTAAGTAACGATCCTTACAATTCACAACTCAGTCACACTGTTTATTTTATTATTACAAATTATAATTATTCGTAATTAGTTTTCACACTACGTTTATGTTTTTTTTTTTTTTTTTTTTTTTTTTTTTTTTTTTCAATAAATGGTGGTACTTTAGAATCCCCTTGAATAGAGTACATATTAGTAATTTTTGTTTTAAATTAACTTGAGAATAAAATTATCGATTAAAGTAGAACGAAAAATTTTTATTATAAATTCTCGGGCACTTTTATAACGATATTTAAATATTTATATCATAAATATATACGCGAATTAATTTAAATGCATTGAGAAAAATTTAGTTTATAAAATTTCGTTGTAATCATGAGCTTTAAATGCAATCGAGAGAATCAGCGACACTGCGACTAATAATAAATAATATTTATAATATTTATTAGCTCTATTATTTAATTTTAATTAAATAAAACGGAAATTAGGAACATTGTATATTTGGAATGTCAGCTACTTTGTTCCTCTACTGCGAGAATTTAAATCAACAATTTATTAAAATTAATGGCAATCGAGAATCTGTAATAAACATTTCTTTAATCGATAATTTATATATATATATATTTATCTCTTTGGATATTAGCCGGTATCAAGTTTTTTATTAAAAATAATCGCGACAAAATGGTCCCGGTGGTCATTTTGTCATGGTAATTTTTTAGATTGACAAAATTAATAATTATAACATTAGAAAATAATTAAATTATTAGCGGTACACAGTGAAACGAAAAATTAACTGAAAAAAAAAAAAAAAGTAAACATTTAACATTTAACAAAATTGACAATTATTAATAATTTTAATCGCTCGACAGTTTAAAGCATGGAATGTCACAAAACTATAAATAAATATCCGGGGAAAACCACAAATAAGTCGCCGTGTGCATTATTCTCTCCTGTCGCTTTGCCAACGCATTACTTGCCCACTGATTATTATTATCATCATCATCATCAATAATTTCAATAAATATCACTTAAAATAATCACATACTCGGATAAAAACGCGTCGGAAGACCATTTTAAATTCAAGGCAAAATTAATCTTTGATTATTTTACAGGATTTTCGATCTAGATTTTTATACTACTACATTCTTAATGTTAATAATATTAATTTTAAATTATCAGTTATCAAAAATCAAAAATCAAAAATCAAAAATCAAAAATCAAGCGACACAAGGAGGCTAACTAGAGAGGATTTTAAATTAATCCGTCAACACTCGCACAAATTATTTCATTTAAATTAATTTAAATCAAAAAAATAATAACAAATAACTTTGTTTTTAACTTTTTACTTTTTTTTTGTCATTCAAAAATTTAACTCTCTTGTTCCCTTTAATTTTTGTTATTGCAAAAAATTCATCCATTAATTACAATTATAAATTTTTTTTTTATTATACAATTATAAATAATTAATTAATAATAACGCGCACTTGCAGTGTTGGTCCACGAGCTTTTGGCCAATTTTATAAATAAAATATTTTTTATTTTTTCTTTTCTCAAATAAATTTTTATAAATATAATTTGAATTTAAATTGAAAATATATAAATAAAATGATTATTATTTTTAATAATAATACAATATTAAAATAAATTAGTAGATTTTATAAGAGCGCCGGCAGACCATTGACACGCAATAGTAATTTGTGGTTTATGATTTATGGTTTATGGTTAATGAACACGCTAGTGCTAAGTACAAATGGTAGTCAGGTCCCAAAACTGGGGTAATGTGGGGGGCTAGGTCGCAAAGTCCAGCTTGTCCCAGGTCAGCGACAGGTCGGAAGACATTTTAAAATCAGAGTCTTCTTCCATGTTGAAGAGATCGAAGGGGTCCTGGCTGTTGGCAAGAAGAGGGTCATACAGGTCAGTCACCGTCGACTGGGCGCAACCTGGTGACGGGTGGCTGGTACACTGACTCGTTGGCTGTAAACTTGGAGGCGACTGGGGCATCAGCGAGTCCAGCCAGTCCGGGTCGTCCATGTCCATCGGCATGTCTCCGAGGTCCATCAACTCTTGGGGAGTTTCTATTTTTACTCCGAGGTCGCAGTCCAGCTGCCCAAAGTCCATCGTATCCAGAGTCTCTAAATCCAAGCCCAGTTCCTGTTTTTTTTTTTAAATTAATCAAGATAAATTAATTTATCAACAGTTGATAAAAAAAAAAAAAAAAAATATTTACCTTGAGGTCAAGATTGGCATTGTCGGAAGAAGTTACTTCCTGAGGAGGTTGTGGATCTGGAGAGCTCTGCTGGACAGACTGAGGACTGAGAAGCATTGCGGTATCCAGGTCACTGGTGGAATTCAGTAGATCCGAGTTAAAAGCAGGAATTTCATCCTGGTGCTGATGTTGGTGTTGATGCTGATGCTGATGCTGATGCTGATGTTGGTGCAGTGCACTGGGTAATTGTACTGCGAAAGTAGCCAGTGGAAGAGGAGGAGGAATCGGGGGAGAAGATACTGGAGAAGATGGACACCCACTCTGGCTGACGTCCATTGCCATTGGGCTGATGGGGTTTGAGGTGAAAACCAGATTTTGGCTCGCGCTGTCTGCTGGCGCCGAAAACACCAGGTTCTGCTGAATTTGCCGGTTTGGAGTCGTTGGAGTCGTTGGAGTCGCTGGATCCTGGGCTGCGCTTGGTGGTAATTCCCCATTTTTTATTAAAATTTCTAAAACGTCGTCTACTACTTGGCTCTTTATGTGATTCTTTTGGACTGGTTCTATTTTTACCTAAAAAATTCAAGTTAATCAAATTAATCTCCAATATTTCATTTAAAAAAAAAAAAAAAAAAAAAAAAAAAAAAAAAAAAAAAAAAAAAAAAAAAAAAAAAAATACCTTTAATAACTTGGCAGCTTCATCATACTGCGGGGGTGATTTATTATCTTCAATAGAAGTGATAGTAGTGCTGACAGGACGCTGCTGTTGCTGCTGGGCTTGAGCAACAAGTGCGCCCAATATAGAGCCATTAATCTTCGTAGGTTTTGATAAGTTCAGCACTATCGCGGCTGGCAATTGCACCGTTGTGTTATTATTATTATTATTATTATTATTATTATTACTAATACTATTATTGTTATTATTATTGTTATGATTGTGACTATTGGTATTAATAATATTATTATTATTAATATTGTTGTTGTTGTTGTTATTTTTGACTTGGTTCTTCTTATTGTTGATAGTGGTCAATGTTGCAGAATCAAGTATTGTGTTGGGTTGTGATTGTAGAAAAGCTGCGAGGCTGGCTTTAGCATTAAGCTGTTGAAAGGCAACGTGCTGTTGCTGTTGCTGTTGTTGGTGATTTTGTTGCTGCTGTTGGTTCTGTTTTTGGAGTTGGAGTTGTTGTTGTTGTTGCTGTTGGTGCTGTTGCTGTTGCTGCTGCAGATGTTGTAATTGCTGTAAGTGAAGAGCTAATTGTTGTTGCTGCATTTTATTTTGAAGGTGCTGTTGAAGGACCAATTTCTCGGCCCGGACTGTTGAGGGTTGAGTTTGACGGATTTTTTGTAATTGTTGCTGCGACATGTACAGCTGCTGTTGTAATTCTTCAATTCGTTTACGTTGTTCTTTTATTATGTCGTCACCTGAAAATAATTTTTTTTTTAGTAAAATAAAATTATTATTATTATTAAATTTAATAAAACAATTACCAGGTGGACTAGCTGGATCATCATGCTCGCTATTATGTGGCGAGTCAATCCTTGGACTGTGAGGTTCATCCTTAATTGGAGAGCCAGGACTTTTACCATGAGAACTGGAGTCATCGGAAGCGATAGGTCCCGGGGTGTCCATCAATATGTGCCCCATGTGGGTGATTATCGGGCCATTTGAGTTGGACAAGTTGGTGGAGCTCTCCGTGAAGGGTTTTAACCGTTCTATAAGCTGTGGCTTGGAACCCGAAACCGGGAGATTCCTCCTCTTAAGCTCAATCTTCAGGTCGCTGACTTTCATGTCCTCGAGCTTTCCCAGCGGCCTCAACGGTGGCTGTTCCGAGGGATTGTTCGAAGCGTTAGATGGTGCTGGACTCGGTGCGTTGGCACTTCCTCCGCTGATGCTTCCCGCGTCGCTACCGCTGCTAGTTAACGATAATGGATTTGGCGCTGCTGGAAGAATTATTTTTGGGTACTGAAATAAAAAAGTTTCAATAAATAAATTAACATCAATCATCAGTTTTAAAATTATTAATTATTTTTTAAATAATAAATGGGAAAAATAAAATTGCAATTACAAGTTAGTTGTGTGTTAATGGAAGGTTTTAAATTTTTTTTTAAATAAAAGTCTTTAGTAATATTTATAAATGTAAGTCTATTTAAAACACCGGAATAATTTAAGTAAATAGAGTTTAAAAAAAGTTAAAAAAGATCATCTGTCAAATTTTTCGAGTTTTGCCTTATGGAATACATCGTGGATAATTGTTGGAAGAATAACAAGAGCTTTAAAGGGTTGTACGGACTTTAAATTGAAATAATTAAATTATTAAAAATATTAATTCGCACTCACTGGTACCTTGTGCTGCAGCTCAAGTTGCCACTGTAAGAAAAGCTGCTGTTGCTGAAGAAGCAGCTCGTAACTGGTTTCACCAGGTGCCCCGGATCCTAGACTCGAGGCTGCACACGATACCGATGGCTTTTGTGCATTTGGCGGCCCCTGACAACAATATTAGTAATTAGTAATTCAGTGTAATTAGTAAAGCAGAGAAAAAATTTGTAAAATAAAAAAATAAAAAATGTATTTTAATTATCTCCTAAAAATTCCTTAAAATAAACCGATTTTTTCCCTAATTATCCTTGGCTAACTAAAAATTACAACTATCATAAAAATATTTTAATTATTTACACAAGCAATAATAATAAAATTGTCAAGATTTAAAAAATAAAAATAATAACAATATTAAGAGAAAATTGTCTTAATCCGTTGTATTGAATTAGTCCTAAAATTGGAGCATTGACGATCCGCGTGTTTGGGTTTCACCAGAGCAATTAGTGCTCGAATTACTCAGTGCTAACGAGGTGGTCCCGTACACTCCCGAAGAGATCGCGAGAGTTAATCACTCGATACGATCTTGCTTCTACACTGTGGCACTTTTTCCATATACCTACTGTACATCTGCACATTCATTATATATAAATAAAATAAAATCTTTACCGGGTGTTTTGGTGTTTCGCCGTGAGCACATATACATATACATATATTCTTTTTATTTTGATTAACTTTATTTATTTAGTACTTGTTATTAATCTGTTTTTGTGGCCTGGTTCACTACTTACTAACTAACATATTCTTATTCTTATTCTTATTCTTACTCTTACTCTTACTCCTGCACCATCAACGTTATCTTATGAAATTTTAAACCTGGACAAATGGCTCTTGGCATCTCTCCGACCGAATTTCTTACGAGTTACCTCAAGATTTATATTATTACACACTTATACTACCCAATAACAACAATAATTTTATGTTTCAGAAACCATTTGGATAATATTAATCACAGTTAGCAGATATCGACAGTAATAAAATTAAATATTCTCTTTTATAAATATATATAAAAATGATTATTATGTACCTTGTACTCGTGAAACTTGATGGTACGAGTTTTCGGCTGATTTTTAGTCTTAGACTTTTTACGATTTTTGTCCTTTCCAGGCGCGTCGCTGCGCTGACAAACGGTGACGGATATCGGGCTGGGCTGAGGCCTTGGAGTTATCGCCTGAGGTGGAGGTGCCGGTGGTGACGCTATCGATATATTTGAGAGAGGACTCAAGCTGGACGTCGTCGAGCCCAGTGACATTGGACTAGGTGCAGGCGCCAGAGGCAACAAAGTCGTGGTGGGTCCATTCGTCTGACTAGCCTGTCGATTGTAAATTTTTATTTTTAAAAGATATATCAAACTACCTGAGTTTTATATAAAAAAATATTATGATTTGATTTTTTATTACTTAATAAATTTAAAATAAAAATTTAGAAAAATTCATAATAAATATTTTATTTACAGTGAACCATTAAATCGATCCATAAAAATTCATTAAATAGTAAATATTAGAGATTGGATCGTAAAATGAAAATCGTCTTTGAGGCGCGACTTTAAAACGAGAGTACGCATGAAAAAAAAAAAAAAAAAAAAAAAAAAAAAAAAAACGAAATAGGGATTCCAGTGTCCCCGGGTTAACGAGTAAAAGATACCGTCGGATCCTCAATTAAATTTAACAACCTTGGCGTACCTGAGACGATGCGTGTTGGCTTTGATGCTGTACAAGTTGCTGGCTTAGCTGCTGTTTTTGCTGTTGGTTAATCTGCTGTTGCTGTTGTTGTTGTTGTTGTTGTTGTTGATTACCGACGACACTGTTGCAGAGTTCCGCGAAGGTTTGTATTGTCTGGTCGGTTCCAGCGGCTTGCTGGAAGACCGGGGACGTGGAGGAAACTACAACAGCACCACCGGTTGTGGGGATGCTCAGAGACACGGTGACTATTCCTGCAGAAGTCGCCGCAGTCTCCAAAACGTCGGTTCTCGACTCAATCGGCGGAGAGGGAACACCTTCGGAACTTTGAGAGTCATCTTCGAAGGTGATATAATGGTCTGGAGGCTGGGGTTTGGTCACCTGGCCTTCGCAGGTTGCTTTGAAGGGAATGTGGCCCTCTGGAAATATTAAAATAAATTTTTAAGATTAATAAAATTGAATAGATTATGTAGATGTAATGTAAACGTGAATACCTTTGACTGCCCTCTCAATGGGTTCTTCGGTGTGAAGAATATTCTTCTGAATAAGTTCAAGCGGACCAGGTCGATGACTGAGCTGATCATTGAGCTGATCTGCGAGCCTCGCTTTCTTGAGCATCCTCTGTCTCTCCGCGAGACTCGGATCAACATGCCCGACATCTTCGAGTATGTGCTGCCTGACGAGCTCATCCCGACCGGGTCGTCGCTGTATCTTGGCCTTTAATAAATCTCCTGTTTTAGCGCGCTCTAATTGTTTTCGCTGCTCATGAAAGGCTGGTGGCGTTTTTGGCGCTATAACATTTAAATTAAAAATTTTTAATAATAACAATGAAAATTAGCAAATCTATGATTAATTATAATCATAAAATAATAAGTTGAGCTTGCAAAAATAAATCTCTATTTAGTTCTATCTAATTAATATAACTCGTGACTAATCTTGGTAATGTAGCTTCGACTTTTAAAAATTACATTACAATAAATAATGGGCTATTAAAATTAACAACTGTGACTAATTACTCTACAATAAAAATAAAAATTTAAAATAAAAAATAATATTCAAGGTTACACATTGTACATGTTGTGCCAAAACTACTTGATGCGACTAAACCCCTTGATAAAATCATCTAATTATATTTTATCTTTCGTCAAACTCTAAATACCTTCTCTTTCATCTATCATATATAATATGTGATGATGATAATATTTTTAGTTATTATAATTAAGAAGAAAGATACGTGGATTTGATTGAGACAAATTAACGTATATGTTTTTAATATTAAATAAATAGAAAATATTTATAATTTATTTTATTCAAATTAGCTCTCAGAGTTATAAATATTTATATACATATCTTGTATGTATATATGTTATTGTTATTATATATCTATATATTTTTAAAATACCGTTTTCATAGATTTTGACCTAAATGTTACAACCTATAAATACATTATTTCTTTTTAATTCTAGAATTTAAGAAAATGTATAACATAAAAAATTACATTCTCTGATTATAAATAGACGGATATTTTTATTAAACGCAATTGTATATTATATAAAAATTTAAACATTACTTTATTTTTTATATAATTGATGATAAAAATGATAAAACCAACTGCGTTAATAATTTACGAGGCAGACCGTATGGAAAATAATAACTTAATATTACAGCTCTAGGAAACATAAATTTTAGTCTAGAAATTTTGGACTAGCCGACCTCATTTTATTCGCAATGACGCACCGAGATATAAAGGGACAGTACAACAATATCCTACGACAGTAAGACGGTAAATTACTCCCGAATGGCTCGATGAATTGTCAACAAGACCATCAATGATTCCTTGAATATATTTAACTTTCTCTATCTTTATTATAGTATATCTTTCCAGAAAGCATAAAGTTTACTTCTTAATAAGCTCACTAAATATTAATATTTTTAGTTCAGTAAAAAACGTTAAAAACGTCTTCATGATTTCATCTAATTCGTTTCAATTTATTTAAACACAAAAAATTAACTGTCAATTGAACAATCTAATAAAGTTTATTGGATCTTGTTTAATTTCAATTGGTGTATTAATTGTTACAATTGAGTATAAAAATAATAGTGACTTACTATTACAATTTTTTATTTTGAATAGTAATAATAATACTTACATGGCATAATACCCTGAGCGACTAACTGGGTGATTGGCCTCCTTAGCATCAACTTAACTTTGAGTGCTGGAACATAAAAGAGAAAAAAATAAACATTAATGTTGATGACAAAAATAATTATAATGAAAATGAAAAATAGCGGCGTGGTTGACTGGCTGACTGGCTGACTGGCTGGCTGGCTGGCTGGCACCTACGAGTTAATTAAAAAATTTGTTATTGCCAAAAAGAAGGTGCTCTAGATATTGGTGTCGGCAATAAGACACTCGACTCGTGTTAATGTAATATGTATACAGTACTCGGTTGCAAGTTGCCCGCGATCCGCGATCCGCGATCCGCGATAATGATCTCGCTTGTACGTTGTACGACGACGAGTCACTTATTTTTATTTAACATTTATATGTATACATATACACTTATAAATACATGGGATTTTTTTTTTTTTTTTTTTTTATTCTCTGCACCTACTGGACCCAAGGAGAGCCAGGAGGTGAATCATCCAACTATAAGATAAAGGGATCTCTTAATTTTTCTACCGGCGGTTTGTTCTCAGGTGCATTACATTATATTTTGCTCATTAACAAGCTGACACTCTTGTCTTATCTCTCTTCTCTCGGATTTTATTTTGCTCCATTCGATTTTACAAATTATCACTTTATTTTTTCTGATGTTTTCCATAAAAATAATTTACATAAAAAATATATCGGAAACTAAGCCAATTACTTACAGGAGACTAATTGTTCCTCGTCCTTGACTCTCATTCTCAAGTTTATCGATAGATCTGACAGCCCACGCATCTTATACAATAACAAACTTAAAAATAATAATAATAATAATAATAATAGTAGTGATAATGTAAAAGGAAAGACAATAAAAATAAGGTGGATGGAAAAATCAGGCAGGTACTTTCAATTCAGATTTGATGCTGATTTGATTCCGATTGGTTTTGTTTTTGGTTAAAATTTATGCAACCCCACTACAAGCTAAAACTCCGAGGCACAACTTCCAGCCTCAACTCTTTACTTATACTGTATTTATTTATTTATATCTACGGCTCCCTTTGTGTGTTAATTTGTACCCAGTAGGGCTTATAAGCCGCTTGATGCCGTACTAGCTCTTCCTTCTTTTCATTTTTATTTTTATTTTTATTTTTATTCTTATTCTCATTCTCATTCTCATTCTCATTCTTATTCTTTTGAGTCTCAGCTTCATCCGAAGACACCACTAATATTAAATCTCTTTATTCCGACGTTGCTCTCCATTTTATTATTCCTTTTTTCTACTCCTATCTATTGTTCTAAATTACTTTGATTTATCACCCTCATCAATCATAATCAATTATTTATTTATTAAATAAATTTTATTGTTAATTAATTAAGCATAAATAAGAATTGTTTTAAATGAACAAGAATTTAATACAAGTTAATTTGTCCCCGACCACACAAGATGCCGTGAGGTGTTTAAATACTCTTACAAACTATGGGCAAGAAAAAAATAAATTCACTAACCCGATAAAAAAAAAATAAATAAAAATATAATGCCAGTCTTGGTAAATTGGGGGCGGGAGAAGATTCTTTTGAAATTACTTACCGCGATTTTACGAGCAAGACGCTCGCGTGTCGGTAGTCACTTCCCTTTTTAAAGACTCTTAAAGATTGCGGAATAAATCACCCTAAGGAATTTTACACGCATTCAAACACTCAAACATACATATTTTACTCAAGTGCATTTAAAGTTTTTAACAACAAGATACGAAAAAAATAATAAGAAACCTTTTTTCCATAAATTTGAATTTTCTACAAAAAAAGGTCGTTATCAATTTTGCTGGATCTGTAATTAAACCGTTTAGCTATAATCAAAAGTTGTATGACTCTAAAATGTTAAATAATAAATTTATAATTTTAAGAGGAAAAATATTAAAATTTATTGCACGCAATAGGCATATAAATGCTTAAAACCGGTGATTTATATTAATAAAGCGATTAAGGATGAGGAGGAATGAACGGTTTTTTTTTTTTTTTTGTTATTTCTCGTGATGATTCTATTTCTGGGTGTCGTGGAATGAGAAGACAACTAAAACTAAAACTATTATAATGATTATTATCATATATAAATATATATATATTCATAGTATAGTGAGAGACGAAATAGAAAGACGGATAAGACACATATTCACACCGGCTAGTGTCGCGGGGGTGATCCAATAATACGGAGCTTTGGGTATAAATAAAGCCGCTGCTCCGCGGACTAGACCCGGAGATCTAACACTCTTGATGCTCATATGTGCTGGTTTAACACCGCGACTTGGCTGATAGCTTTACTTGTGCGACTATTTCCTCCTTCGCTCAAATTTTTTCCCCCCTTAGCCCATGTGTCTAGTCTCAAGTCTCAAGAATTCACTGTCCTCTGTCCTCTGTCCGCTCCCTTGGTCTCCTTCATCTGTTCATCTGTTCATCTGTTCATTTGTTCGTCTGTTCATCTGTTTCTCAATCCTCAAACTCATTCTTGTTTTTATTTTTATTTAAAACTTTCTAAAAATTACTTGACACCTGACAAAAAAAAAATCCTTTTTAAATCAACTTTTCTTCGGGCTTTTTCATTTTTATTTTATTTATACTCAAAGTTGAGCGCCGAGGAGGCAAAATGAAAAAGAGAAGAAGAAGAAGAAGAAGAAAAAAAAGCCCCGTTTAAGATTTAACGTCTGTATAAATTGCAGCGAGCCGAGTAGGTGACGGATACGTGGATGTTAAAGATGCATCAAGTGTTTTGGATACTCAACAACTGCTCGCTGCTCGCTGCAGATTGCAGTTTGTAGTGAGTGAGGCGTTAAGATTTCACATCGAAATTAACATGACATGAGTGTGACCCACTAACCGGCTCAATGCCATCAGATTGTGATTTATTATGGCTATAAACACGGAAGGGCTTCTATACTTTTTTTTTTTTATTTCTAATTATAGTAATCATAACAAAATTCCCTTAAAAATGTGTACCTGTTAATAATAATAATAATTAATTTAAAAAATTTGAAAACTTGGCATTCAGATTTATATTTAGTCAATAAAATGTAATGAGCAATAAGCAATGAGTAATGATGTTAAGTGGATCAAAAAGACGGAACGGTGCGGGTGCGAGTGCGTTGATATGATGCGATTTCTCCTGCAAGTGTATTGTCAAGCTCCGCCCATCGCCACGCCTTTTAATTGAAACGTACGTGTTTTTTATTTCACTTACATTAACTACATTTCTGTTTATATTTTTATTCACCGTGTAAACGATCAATTTATTGCCTTACATAATTAATATATACGGA
This sequence comes from Cotesia vestalis, assembly GCA_000956155.1. Lineage (NCBI taxonomy): Eukaryota > Metazoa > Arthropoda > Insecta > Hymenoptera > Braconidae > Cotesia > Cotesia vestalis. The sequence goes on from JZSA01003058.1 coordinate 119,262, forward strand.
TATGTATACTTTGCCACTGCCGCCGACAACGGGATATATGTAATACACCACATAATAATTATTATTAAATCTTATTCATTTTTCAATTTTTTTAATAATTATCAAAACTTTCTCTATTTTTTTTATATTTATATATCTCAAAATCATTTTATAACGAATATTAAATTTAAGGCAGAGATGAGAAAAAAAAGTATAGTGTAATTTTTAGCGATAATTTATGATCTTCTGGGCTATTTATTTTAAGGAGTAATAAATATTATTTAGATAAATAAAAATATTGTATTTACATGACCTACTAAAATAAGACATAATAAATAAATATAAATAATTTTATAGCCATTATTTGATAAATATAAATATAATTTTTTTTTTTTTTTTTCAAGTCTATTGACACACAGAAAAAAATAATTCTTTAATCAAGTTAATTTTTTTTCTGCATACACTTTTAATCTCTAAAAACAGAATTAACAGCTTAACTAAATTTACAAAGTTTGTCGGTATAAATCAGCAAAAGTACGTACTTTTATTCCCATTAAATCAGCCCGTATCCCCTGAAGGAAGAAGCTCTGTTAAAAAAATAAAAAAATAATGGGTATGGAGCCTGGAGCATAAACCATAAGTTTGATGACAAACGAATGACAACATTTGCCGCATCTTAAAAAATAATTCATCACTTAAGGTCTTTGCCCTCGGCCCTGTGACTATTTTTCTGAGGCATATATTTCGTATATTTTCGGGTGTTGATTCTATTTTAGAATTTTTCCAATGACTGGAATAAGACCAAGGAGAGCTTAAGTTTACAAGTCAAGAGTTTGCTATATAAAGTCCAAGCAGCTGTACTAGTGTTATGGTAATTACTACACGTGTCGCGCGGAAGTTAACGACATATTGGCATTGTTTCAAGCTAACAGCTCTCAGTATTAAATTCCTCTTCACCTGATAAAATTCCTAGTCACTCTAGTCACCCGTCAGTCAAACAGAGATTTTTACTGTTAATATTTGCAGCGAAAAAAAAAAAAAAAAATATATGTCTTGGCTCAAGAACAATAATTCCTTCCGAAAGACAAAAAGAATATCCTGATTTTTAAAAATAATTTTTCTTAATTAATTAGTTACATGTGACATAAAATTAACAAGGATGTACAGTTGTTATGTTAATTATAAACATAATCGTAATCTCTAGGGTACTTGTTTTCGCGTTTAAAAATTCAAAAGCCCATTGAGGTGAGGAAAAAAAAGCTATTCATACAAATGCTTGACCATGTATCATATACACCCACATTATTCTGGGCTGTTTTTTATTTTTATTTTATTAAATCCTCTTTCTCTTTACTAAAGTAAGCGTCCAGCATTCAAGAATATCAAACGATTTCCTGTGTTATGTCGCAAGTAAAGTCGCGGTCCGTGACTCAGGGCAACAGCGAGTCTCTTGGCCCTCCGAAGCTCGCTCTCATCCGACTCTTTTGTGTTAAAATGTTAAATTTCAAATGTTTAACATAAAATATTAAATACTCTACTGGATTTATTATTTTTTTTATTATTAACCGAATGTGTCGTACCTTTCCCCGAAGAATATAGTGTACATTCTCTTTCTTTATGTATGTATATATATATATATTAAGATTGCTCTGTTGAGGATTTCTATCTCTCGAGCATTTAAACAGTAATATATATTGTCGGGCGTAGGTGGGCCACGTGGGCTTGACAGCCGTGCGCCGTGAGCCGTGAGCCTACGGGTACTGGTTACACTCCTACGATCTTAGATCTAGAGAGTACTGCTTCGAGTGGAGAACAAAACGCTGGGACACGTGGTATCTTGAATCCTCTATTATATGGATGATTAGTGACAACTTTCAACCAAGAATTTAACTAGAAGGTGAACAATAATTTCCAAGAGAATCAGGACGGTTTTTTTTTTTATACTAACTTTTAAAAAAAAAATTAAAAACCAATAATAAAAATTGGGAGTGAGAGACGAAAACAATTGAGATTCTACGCAGACGTCTGAGTGTTTGGGAGGAGGGGGACTGGGTGGTATCTCCTCCTCCTCTGAGAGACCTCTCAAGCTCAGCCGGAGGTGGGATCTCTGATTCGTGGTGAGTTGAGGGGCAGATAATGCAAGAAGGACACTTGGCTCTGAATGCACTTGCACCTGTGGATTGCCGCCATATACGATCCGAGTTATGGCGTTTTTCCACGGCATCCCATCCTACCGATCGTATCTCTGGCAGCGAAACCAATTCCATTTGTGGAAACCAGCCAACCGATACGGAGCTCGTTCCTTCTTTTTGCCTCTGCAAGACTAAGACTCGATACGTATAAACGTATATAAACATTATATTGAATATATGTAACATGTAAGAAGCTACTGTTTGCCTCCAACTCAGACACGGACCCTGTAGCCTGCAGACTCTCGATATTACTTTTACAAGATCAAAAGTTAATTAATTATCGTACGGGACTCAACTTTGAGTTGACTTTTATTTATTTACCAACTCAGCATCCGAGTTAAATCCATTAGATTTTTATTTCAAGTTTCAAGATATTGATTATATTCATTTTTGATAAGTGATAACCAATAAACTTTTCTTAGTTTTCGTTACACCCAAGTTAAATCCATCAGATTGTTATTTTCTCATGGATAGACCGTCTTCTATATCATCTACTACGTCTGTATATTTTTATTATTGTTGTTGTTGATAAAAAAAGTTGAGCATGCGGTAATTTTTTTTTTTTTTTTGCACAAGTTATATCTAGTTGTAGTATCTAGCAGACATCAGAACCAGCTACTACATATTTAATCCGACGCCAAGCTGTCTGATGGATTCGCTTGTTGAGAAAGTCATCCATTGTTCAACAACAATTATAGTTATAATTAGTGGGTGTATTTACAAATATTTGCTACTAATGAGTCTTAAAAAAATTAGGCGTTTACTATTATTGTATAAAGCTTGTTATTGTCTCTGTTTAAGGGGAGTAAGATCAGGATAAAAAGTATCGAAATTAGGTGAATTATTTCACATTAGATTGAGAATGGGTACTTGACGCGAGACAACGCCTTGGCGCTGGGTAAGGTAATTCTTTCCCGTGATATGTTTGTTGTAATGTAATGAGTAAATTTTTTTGTTTGAAATATATCAAGTAGAAATTCAGCGATGCCGTTTGTTTGTTGTTTTGGAAATGGGTTGTTTATTAAACTGTTAAAAAAATTATTTAATTATTTGATTTAAAAAAAGAAAAAATATAATTTGTTTAAATTAATAGCTATTGTGTGGGTTTATATTAAGTGTGGGCATTTAAAGTTTAAAAGTTAAATATTGTATGATGAAATAATAATATAATACAACAGTTGAAATATATTTTAATGAATTAGAGTGGCGACAACTTACTACATCACCGACAACAACTATATAATAGTAAAATATATTAAATAATAAAATGAAAATGGTGCAACGAACTGACGACCGCGGTATGAATATAAATTAAACGATTTTACTATCTAAAATATATAGTATAAACAGTAGTATTGGAGATTTAGCTACTTAACATTATAAATTATAATATTATGTAGTGTAGGATAGGAATATAATAGTGAGAGAATCGACAAGATCGAGAGATAAGAGATGTGAGATAGCAAATAGGTGTTTAGATCGCGCGAGACAACCTTGCGCTATGCGCGAATGGTTATGTTGGGCACGCCGTCCCGGAGGTCTATCGATATTATGATAGAACGAGTGGGTTGATACTGAACACCGAACACTAAACACCCACGCGTGCCCTTCGCCACTACACTCGAGTTGTTATTTGCTTGATTCTTGTTTCATTCATTCACAAATTCTATCGCTCAATGAGTTTCGATTTCCTTTGGATTTATTTATAGTCATACTAATACTAGATACTACAATCAATAATACCTTCGATTTTTATCAATTAAACTAATTAAAATTTGACATTTAGTCTAAAGAAAATTAAATTTTCTGTTGATAAAAATTTATAATGTTAAATATAATAAGAAATAAAGCCATATCTTGAGTAAGATGATTAAATTAGATAAAAGAATCATACTTTGCATCAGTTTAAATATTTCAATATTATAAATTAAAACTATTAATTATGCTAATAAATATTAGTGGGATTACATTGCGTATAGAAAAACAAGTGTTAGATGCATTTAATAATTCATTATTTATATAAATAAAAGTCAATCAAAAATTATTATTAATGTAGGAAGGGCTAAAAATTTAATTACATCTTTAATAATAAAAACATGTCTAGAAAAAAATGAATAATAAATATGAACACACCTAAGTCTGATGACTTTTTTTTTTTAATCTTCAATTCAGTACTTAAGATGCGCGTCTATTTCAACAATTCACTCACGTCAATAATATTATTATATGTATAATAATAATAATAATAATAATAATATAAGCGATCGTTAATCATTAATCATCATAAAATATACGTTTGTTTGGAATAAAATAAAAAATGTTAATTTTTCAATACAGTATTACATTAAATGCAGCTTAATATTATTAATTCGACGGTGCTCGGATTCGTCATGACGCATCCTCGAGATATGAGGATGTGCGTACGAGGAGATACTAAGTATGAGAAGTAACAAGTAAGAACTTGAAGATGAATAATCCATGTGGCCACGGGGGTCCTTCAAGATAACAAACACACTGAGGAAAACAATACGCTGCTGGACTAGAATAGTCGATTCTACCCAGATTCTTTTGATTCTTTAAGCTCTTTCCATTATTTTTTTTATTTAATTATTTATATTTTTTATACTGATTTACATTTAATTTTAAATATTTAAATCACTCGCAACAACCCTTCTTTATTATTATAATTTTTTTTGAAATTAAATTGCTGCAATTTATTTTATATTAATTGTCATTTCTCCAAGACATGCAATTTCGGTATAATTGTATCCAGATGGCCGTTTAATAAAATTTTACGGCAAATTAAGGTAGCTACATTAAGGTGGCATTCAATAAAATAAACTTTTAAAAATTTTAAGAGTCCGGTGGTTAAAGAAAAATTTACCCAAAATAAGCAGAATTTTAAATAAAATTAAAAAAAAATAATTTTTTTTTTTATCACCATACACAATAAAAATAATGACAATTATTTATTACCTTTATCGCGTTTGATGCGTCGGCAAATGGCGCACATTCGCCGACCACAGTGCTGCCTTTCGGGTCTTTGCTCAGGATCCAAGATAACCATTATGACAATTTATAAATATTATGTCTTTCTCAATAATTTTCAGCTTGTATTATTTTATAAAATAATTTAGCACTGAAAGTACCGATAACCATAAAATGAATATGACTTATTTATTCGATTGCACTTATTTATTTATTCTGGCACTTATTAATCAAGTCTCTTAACGTTAATTGCCAAGTATCACAGCTTGATAATATATTATATTATATTATATATATATTATTATATGTATATATAGATATATTTATATATTTTTGATCAATTATTTGTGACTAGATGCGACAGATAAATCCTCAAGTATTAAATAAAAATTTAAAAATGACTTTTATTATTATATTTCACTTATTAACGTCTCGACAATCTTATCGGTTCCTGAAAAAGTAATAAGTTGATACTATATATTCATATTAAAGCTTCATTTATTTATTTATTTATTATTTGTTCCAAGATTGTGGGATTTTTATCAGATTAATATAAGCGATCTTTCTCATCAGTGGAAGAAAATTAAATTAATTGCATCAATTATTAGCAAACACAGAGATCGATCTTCCTTACGCCTGGGCGACAACTTCCACTGGATAATTGGCTCTAATTCGATTAAATTGATACCCGGGAGCTACTTGATAATTAGTTGTCATTCTATAGATTTTTTTTTTTACTTACATTAGTACGCTTTAAAGCCACCTAAATTATTTCTGTAATTATTAATTAAGGTTTGTGGAATTAATATCCAGATAACACTTTTATTTTTATTTTATCCTTTTTTTAAGAAAGCCGTTCAAGAATTTATGGAAGTTAAATTTTGTCTGAGGACTTTTAAATTGGTTACGAGTATAGTCGGATAGTATTTTATTAGGAAAATCAAGTATGAGCGCAAGTGAGTAGAACGTGTGCTGCAGATGTCAAAGTTTAGGGTTGAACTCTCCGGGGATCTCAAGGATCTTGTAAGGAAATTTTTTTTTTTTTTTCTTAGAATTTACCATTGCTGGTTTTAAATTCATATTACCAGAGGAAGAGGCTAAAAAAATTTATTTTTAAATTTAAAGGGACTGAAGTAAGTTTTATTTAAGATTTTTAAGTTTTTAAAGGGCCAGCAGCTGTTGAAAATTCTTTATAGCAAATTTAATAGTGTTGATAAAAAAATTAATTTTAGTATTTTTTTTTTTTTTCACTAAGAATTGAACCAAAAATATCCAGAGCCCTGATTTGAAATCTCAAAGAAAAAACTTCTATTTATAAATCTGTAATCCAAAAAACTATTTTAACTTTCACAGGCTCAAATTTCAAGTGACTTTCTAAAACCAAAAAGACTACTAAAAATATCGAAAAAAATTGAGCGCCTCCAATTAAATAAAACAAACTTTTTAATTTTAATTGAGCCGTCGGGAGCTAAATTATTTAGACTGGTATCCTCGAAACCCCTGGAAATTCTACACTAATATACATACAAATATACTCGAAAGTTGACGCGAATCTAAAGACACCCGTTACTCGCCCACGCTTCGGTTCTTAATTATCGGCGAGCCTCGCGGTAATTTCTCCGCGGGATCGGGATTTTAAATATTATTATTATTATTATTATTATGATAATTTTTCAGTAGAAAATTTAATTATGCTCATAATAAATAATTATTATTTTAATAAGAAAAATTTTAATTTTATAATTATTATCATCATTTTTAAATTAATCAACAATTAATGAGTTTAATTTTTATTGTTGTTGTATAAGATTAATGTAAAGCTGGCCCTTTTTTTCTTATACTAGCCGTGAGGGATACAAGTCACTCGTATCGCCGACAGTCAGTTGATTAATATCGCGTGCAAGGACTTGATTTAATTATCAGATTTCACGGGACGATAAGAATCGCTTCATTAAGGGACCGCGAGCTTGCTCTCAAGTTATCAACTCAACTTGACATATTCTCCCACTATTTAATATTATTTTTATTTTAAGGGATTCATTATGTCAAAAATTTTTAAATACTAATTGAAAAAAAAAAAAATGTTTATTTTTTTTTTTTTTTTTTAATGTCAAAATTCATTACAACACAAACAATAAAAAACCCTTAAATAAAAATGCTTAAAAAATCCACAATCGTTTGAACAAATAATAAATTAAAATAATTATATAATCAATAAGCACCATATGAATTGATCCGACGAATTAATGCGAGTGTTGGTGGAGAATTTTCACGGTACTCCAATTGGTTGGCACAGTGACACACATTTAGCCACAGCAGCACAATTACACATGTGACGGAATATATAGAATAACACTGTGCGAATAATTAAAATAATAAAATAAAAATGACAATTTGAAATTCAATTTCTTTGATTAATTAGTTACTATTTGATAGAAACGTCAAAATTAATAATAATCATAATAAAGGTTTAAAAATTGACGAGAATAGCACCAATACAAATACAAAACACACGTGGTAATAAAAATAATAAATCACACAGAGAATATTTTCTATATTTGTACAAAATAACGAACGCACTTGTTTGTGGAAGAAATAGAAAAAGTAAATATTTAGAGCCGGTCGTCCCGGTCGGCAGCCGGTCCCTCGGTTCGTCTCTGACTGAGGGTGTGTGCGCGGGCGCGAGTCGTGCGCGAGCGGACCACGAAGAGAGGGGCCACGTGACGGTCCCTGCAGGAGGCTCTGAGTATGACCGCGTGTGGGTCGCCGTTAAGTTGCGGTGGTGCCCACGTGAAACACCAACAAAGAAGGAGGAAGGAGGGAATTTAAACTAGTGTATTGTCAAGTTTCCTCTTTAAACCCATGACAGACAGAGAGTAAGAGAGAGAGAGAGAGAGAGAGAGAGAGAGAGAGAAGAAAATAAGAACTGGAGAAGATGAGGATTGTATAAAGAAAAGCACGTGCGCAAAGTGGGAGAGGTTCCAAGAGAAGGGACTAGTGTGGGCGACCGGAGTAATCAAATGGTGGTGGGGGAACAACAGGCCCGATATACGATATACGATATACAATATACGATACACGATACACGATACACGATTAATGTCGGTGGGCCCTAGGTTGTTGCCTAGGAGGGGAGGGTGCTTGGGCGCGTGCCCCGAGTCAACGTCGTGAGGATAGGATTCTTAGCCTCTGCTCGATGAGTTGCCAAGACTTTTATTTTTTTTATGTATTATATTCAGTTGAGTTGAGTTGACTTTTGTTATTATGAAATACCGTTTACTCAACTTGTTTGTGTTTTATGGATTTTTTATGTTCTTAATGCTAATTAGTTTATTGTAGAGGATGACGTGATGGATCAGAAAGAGGGAAGGGATTATCAATGAAACGAATTTATTGACTCCCCACCCACGATGCTCGATAGTAGATGTCATTATTTTTTTTCTCTTTGTTGTTGTATGTTATCATTTAGTGAGATGAATTAGCGGCCCTCCTGGATACGCACACCCACGCGAGCTTAGTCGGGCACGGGCCCAAATGTAAGAGGCACAGGTCCGGTTTGTCGGCACCCACGCGATCTTTTGAGGGCACGTTTCAGGTTGTTGCGACAGACGGAAAATTTTTTGAAAGTTTTAAATTTAATAAATTTTTGTTGATAATATTTGTCAATAAAAAATTTTAATCTTTTTAAAATAAATACAAACTTGTAGATTCTCAATTTTTAAAGAAATTTCATTTGGTATTTTTTTATCAACGCCTGTTGGGTATTATTTTCTCATAGTGGACAATGATTACGCTGTAATATAGCATTCTCGAGAACGTTAACGAATATTTATTCACACGTGGGTTTTGTAAACACCCGGGCAAATTATCAAGTACATAACATAACACAACATGTGAATTTTAATAAAAATATTAAGTAGTTTTGGTTGAAAGCGTACAGTGCACCGTACAATATTATATTGCCCGTTAATTTCGACTGAAAAATAAAGATTGGATTTAAATGAGCTGGTGTAATATTTATTATCCAGCTCGAGAATCCGCGAGCCCGACCTTTCTCATAGGAGTTGCTCGTTTCAGAGTACTTGACCGAGTTTCTAGACCGCAAAACGCGTCGCCTTTTGATAACGCCCGGAATTTGCGATCCAAGATACCGAATAACCAAGCTAAACCGAAACAGTTGAGGTTATTTTTGATATTATACTTTATTCGGAGGTCATTTGATGATGATGATGATGATTATTATTATTATTATTATTATTATCATTTCCTTATCCTTAATATATTATAATAGCAATAATGGGTGGTAACCACGAGGAAAATGCGGTACATTTGTCATCAACAATCACCAGTACAATGTTAATTTAAATTATTCGGGTTAATAACAAGTTATAGTCTCTGGAATTTCCATCTAAACAAAACCAGAAGAAATAATAACACAATCAACTCCTGAGATAGTGATAGTGATAACCAATTACAAATTGGTATTGTCTCTAATGTTCAGTTGATACAATATTCTTTGGCATAACGATAACAATTACTAAATAAACTGTTGCATTCATTTTGACGACGGAAAAGTCCCTGGTGACCCTAATGTCATTTTTGACCTCGATTCTAAATAAATAATTTGTTTTGTTGTTGTTAGTTCACTTTTGCTATCATTGTTACAAATAACTAATGTAAATATTTAAAAATAACACTGATTTTATTTATTTTTAGATCATCACTAACATTTAATAATATCAAATGAGAAATTTCAAAGTTAACGTTTATGAATAAATGATTCATTCTTATTTTAATAAATATTTACTGAATGACTTTAAATTTTTTTTTCATCTTTTTATTATTTGATCGTTAATATTCAATAATATTTTATATGAATGAAACATTAAACATTAAATATGCGAATATTTAAACATGTCAATCGATATTAAAAGTGTAATATATTTTTTTTTTTTTGATTTGAATAATATTTTGTAATTAATTTTCCATTTTTGAAAAGTTTCATGTTACGAAATTTATTTATTATAATTTAATTGAATATATAATGTAAAACATCAATATTTTTTATTATTAGTCTTAACGTGACCTAAATATGACCTTTAATGTATTAAAGGGAGAATCTCGGAAAAAGTAAAGAAATATATTAACAAATAATGAAAATAGAATAATTTATCGGAAGTTTAGTTGGTCGGGAGTGATAAATAGCTTAGTGGTAAGTAAGCACAGTTCAACATAATAATAACAACAGTTGTGACAAAAACTGGAGGATTGTATTTAGGAAAAAGGACAATTTATGGGATCCACGATGTTCTCGCGTTAGGTGACAGTTAGCCGAGCGTTTACCCGTGTTCTATTATGAAGTATCAGCTTTAGCGCGGGCGAGACGCAGCTGTTTAGCCCCGTTTAGCTTTATTCCCTCTTGATACTTGTACACTTACATTGCTCTAATCTACCAGTACTCACTTATAACCCGACTTTATAGTACTATTACATTATATATCATATATACTATACCACGACATATTAAAATTTTTGTTTGCATTATATATATATATATATACATAATAATAGTGCAGAGTAAGTAGAGAGCAAAGAGAAACGACGTGAGTAAGAGCATTAATAAGACGAGAATATAGGCGTCGTGCAGACGAACGCGGAAAATAGCTCTCGGAATAGATCCCGTCGACAGTAGGCCACCGGTTTATCCCGGACCAAATGTTTTCCTTTGTAAGAATATCACAAACACTTGTGTTTGTTTTTTCAATAAATTAGTTTTTGCAAAATCCGTTAAAATTTAAAATCCTTGGTTAAGTATGCAAAAAAATATACCTTGATGTATCCTATGAAATTGTCCTATCAGATATTATTTTATACCCCCGTGAACATAAAATAGAATTCAATGAAATATTATACAGCGTATTATTATACATTAGATATTTCCTTAAATATAAACAACACACACACACACACACACACACATATATATATTCTTGTGATGAGAATGCACACCTCAAAGAGCAAAAGAGAGAGAAAGAGGAGGTCGGTATTCTCGCGTAGATCTTGTGGACGAGCGTACGCGTAAATATTCACATATGTTAGGGGGATCGCGGGTGTGTTGTACATTGTGGAACATGCGTTATGTAGAGAAAGAGCCGATCGGATCGGGCGAGTGCATCCTCATCCTCATCCTCATCCTCATCCTCGTTGTGTATTATAAGAGCAAAAGTATAAAACGAATGCAAAAGTAGAAGATCTCGGAACTTGGAACCTGGAACTTGCTCGGACCCGAGAGAGATTGGCTCTTTGTGGGAGTCTCTTGGAGCGCGCGCGCCGCCCGACCGCGAGGACAGCTCGGTAACAAACGACTCGCAAATCCTTACTGTCAATTTAATCTCCCGGCGAATCCCATGCAGCGAAATGTTAATAAGGCCTTCTTATTCTCGCTACTACCGTTCCTCCAGGGAATAATCCAGAGCAACACTTTATTTTCGCAACGCATACGCAAAAGATACCGCTGGTTTACCCGCAAATGTGGATCTCGATGTGGATGTGGATGGAAATTGTGTGCAAACGGACGCATCTCTTGTTCACGCGCGAGACCAATTTATCGGTTCGCGCGCTCGGAAGTAACGCTTACCCTCACGGTTATACTTTATTCCTCAAATTATTTATACATATGCGTTATATATCAATGATAAATGATAACGATAATTTTTATATAAATTATTATTAATTTAAAAAAAAAAAAAAGTTGAGTTATTTTTCTCGACATATGTATTAAATATTAAGTACATAAATAAACAACTACCAATAAATCTGAAACAAACACGTGATTGTCAAAGGAGTAAGTGATTAGTGATTAGTAATAAAATACCGAATCGTGGGAAAGATATATTGGCGATTGAAGTGGCCGATTATCGCACCTGCGTACCAGTCCCACTGGTAATATCACTAGTACAGAACAACAATATATAATACTAAATAAATAAAATACCGTTGAATAATCGTTTAATTGATCACTCTCTGTGCCCCAATGACATCAGCTTTGTACGGGCAAGCTCAGCTTTAATTTAAACCCAAAGGTATATTTTATACTCTTATATATTGTTACTCTGCTGAAAGATGGAAGCGACAACGAACAGCGAGGAGGTGAATGCTAGTAAACAAAGGTGTCGTAATTGTCGGCGTCTCCTCACAGGACAAAGCATTGCTGTACTCTGGGGCTCTGGTGAAATAAAGGGGCATGCTCATACTCTTTTACTCTTTTCCTCCTGGTATGTAATGCCGATATAATAATAATAATAATAATAATAATAATAATAATAATAATAATAATAATAATAATAATAATAATAATAATAATAATAATAATAATAATAATAATAATAATAATAATAATAATAATAATAATAATAATAATATCCCAGCTAGGTTGGTTATTGTAAGTGAAGGAGTTAAGAGGGAACCGTCGATCGTACCTTGTAAACTAAAGGTCAAGTGACAATGATTTCCAGCAGAGACTGAGCTAAAGCTGGAGCTGAGAATTGCCCAGGTGGTAAGTCCACTCGTCCTTGCCGTTTATCCTGCCAGCGATCGATCTTTTCGGTATCGAGACCAAGGAGCTATCCAGTACACCAGACACGCGTGTACATCTTTTATCTTTTCGATTCACGCGTCTTTCCTCTTCTCTTCTTCTATATAACCACCTTTTAATTTTTTTCCGTGTTTATCTTTGCTTGGAGTTACAAGTTATATACCGGCTCGGCTAAAGATAATTGGCATTTCGCCAATTGCTCCAATGCCAGACGCTCCAGGTTATCGTAATATAAGCCCGACAAGTGGATATGCACCAAAGGGTCATATACTTTTTTTAGATTTATTTTAATATAATATAACTAATTTCATTATAAAATTTTTCATCACTCTATTTATCGCAATAGACAAGTCCATTATATTTTTATTTATCTCTTTTTCAGTAGAGAAGCATCAATATTCCAGACTCTTATTATTTATTGGATAAATTTGGAATCATCATGAGCTTTAATTTTCATTCATAATAAATTATACAACCAAGATAATAAATGTGATTGAAAGCATGACGTTTGCATAATATTATTTATGAATGAAAACAAGAGAGAGGCACCGAATAGAATTAATAATATATATATATATATATATATGTCTGTTAGTTTATCATAGTCATAGTAATGCACTTCCTTTGTTTCGAAACGATAAACCTGCATTACGCCGCACGCCGCACGCCGCGTTCTCTGAGCCCGTACGTCACTAACGATCACCAAGTAGTATATCGGCAATCGTTAATATAATATACAAGATCTGAGGTGACCAAGACCTCCTTTTACCTACGCGCGGCCCACCGCCGACCTACGATAGTCCTGATTTTACAAACTAACACTCAATTACTGTTTCTCCATAAACTACACATACATTGACTCCATTTTTCATTAAATAAATAAATAAATAAAATTATATTGTATTTAAAAAAAAACATATTCAATATATAATGGAATAATTTATCAGACTGTGAAAATAATAAAAAATAAATGAGAAGCCGATAATTAACAATTAAAAAAGCGATTAGCTAATTATTTAATCTCTGGTTAGGTAGTAAAATTTTTGGTTTAAAAAAAAAAAAAAAAAATAAAATGGGTGATAGGATGATAGAGCTTAGTATATAAGTAGTAAAGTGTGACAAGAGATAACCCTTTATACATAAGCACGTAGGCAAAGACAATGTAAAATGTAAGGTAGATGCGGCATCGGACGTCCGATAGCGCTGCGCTTGCGCATACGGTTAACTTGCATCTTACGGAAAATAATGCATGTTTATCGCGGCGGCCGGCGGCCGGCGGCATGAGCTTTTGAAAGGCCCTTCCTATCTCGCTCTTTCTTTTGCGTGTCTTCTCGCGGTTGCGGGGGTGATACGAGGACAAGCAAACAGATTAAATAAAATAAAATATAAACCTGAGGCAATAAAAAGAAAGAAGAATCAACAGAGCTCGTGCTTAGCTGCTGGTTGTTGATACACACGAGGATTTACATACAAGCTCCTCACTCGTCGTACTGTTTAGTACTCTTGGTAAATATAACTCTCCTTGCTATGTGTAGGAAACTTTTATATTCATACTAACAAATGATAAAATATTTTTAAATCAAATTTGAATTTAAGTTGAGTGATTGAAAGGTTGTTTGTTTTCTAAAAGAAACCAAAAAATTAAATAAGTTTCTTTTTCTTAATCATTTCTTTATCCGAGTGAATCTTTCAGTGGATCTGTAAGCTGGTTTGCATCTCAACTCTTACTCTGCTCTGTATAAAGTATAAAGTAGAGAGAAAAGAGAGAAAAGAGAGAAAAGAGAGAAAAAATTTGAGAGTATACTTCTTACATTAGCTTCCTCGATGGTCGGACACCACATACGCGGTTTGCCTGTGCAGAAACAGAAAGAGCAACAGCAAGAGCGGATCCTAAGTATAAGCATAAGTAAAGTAAAGAGACAGAAGCGCCTTAGTACTGTTGGTCGCGCGCATACCTCTACTCGTTGCGCTAACAATACGACCGCCCACGTACTTTCAGATATCTCGTTTTATTATTATCCCCGTTTGCAGTTTGCCTTTGCATCGGGTTTTCTCTTACTCTGATCTGGGGACTCTGCTACTGCAGAGATGCGTGGCCCTTTTGTGCTCTTGTCTCGATAAGAGGAATGAGGAAGGCACAACATAACAAAGTAGAGAGCAACAACAGACGATAATACGCCTTGGGAGATCGAGGGCTCTCCTGCTCTCTCCACGTGTCACCAACCAGTCAACACATTGCGACATAACCCAACCTTAACTCCAGTTTACATATTTATTTTGAAAATTCTATAACAAAAGACCTACTACCTAATTCTATAACTTATTTATGTACTTTAGACTCTAATTATTTAACCAACCAAGTTGAATAAACTTGAAACGCAAGTCCATGAATAGAAGCTTTTTTGAGGTTTGAGAAAATGAGAAAATGAGAAAAAAAAAAAAAAACGGTATAATTTATCACACAGAAATTGTTCAATAAAAATCAGTGAGTAAGATTGTATGTATAACACGTTGGTGATAATTTTATTAGAGGATTCTTTCACTAAATCACGCCGACTAACAGGTATATAGAGAACAGAGAGGAGGCTGGGTTACGTCGATAAATGTTTACTTATTTATTTATTTATACCAACCAAGATCGGACAAATTTATCTTTGTTGTAACTTTCACGTTGGAGCCAATACGAGAAATAAACCCTCAGGCTGGTCACCACACATATACGTACAACACGAAATTTATTCAAAAGTTACGAGTTTCTTTGAATGGACCTTAACGAATGTTACTTACTCATTTGAAATAAAGACTCGTTTTATTATCGGGAAAGCTATTAAGTAAAGCTGTGTGTAAAATACGAGACTGCGCAGCTCTAAGGACTGAAAAGCATGAGCCAGAATGATAATTGGGGGAAAGGTGGAGGATTTTGTTAAGGAGTTGTTCAGCACCAGAGGATCGGAATTTTATCGGCAATTTGTCCGAGTTTATTATCGCAAGTATAATCACATGTGTGATCGAGATAAGCCGTTTAGGTTTGTTCGAGTTTGGGCCACACGTCGCTCGCCAAGGAGGATCTAGAGTAGACCAGAGTAGACTCGAAGCACTCGCCTCGAAACAATGGTCAGCATTAACTGGCTCGACAAAACAAAAGAAAAATAACAAACGTAACACACAACTACCGATATAATACTGAATACTGAAGAAAATGTAAGCTGTTTAATATAAGCCGGCCAGTACAGAGTTAACTTTGTTCGTGCTCCACGCTGCTCCATTGTTGATCCTACGACTTTATGATACCGCTGC
Source organism: Cotesia vestalis (assembly GCA_000956155.1). NCBI lineage: Eukaryota > Metazoa > Arthropoda > Insecta > Hymenoptera > Braconidae > Cotesia > Cotesia vestalis. Next base: position 135,312 of record JZSA01003058.1, read on the forward strand.
ACAATTCACGATGTACATGCCGAGTACCAGCCTCTGAAGAAGTCCCGGGTAGTGCCGAACTACAAGACTCCATCACTATTACCAGCCGCCGACAATTTAAAATTTTTTTTAAATCTTTTTCTTGTTATAAAATTTTCTAGGTTTATTTTTCAATTCAAAAAAAATTATTAAATTTTAGTAAATACCATGGTGAATAATTAGCATAATTTAATGAAAATAAAAAATTAATTTAACCTGACATTTAAGAAGAAGAAGAAGAAGAAGAAGAAGAAGAAATTGATTGTTGGAAAGTTTAAATGAAAAAGAAAAATGGGTCTGTGGTGGTAGGATCATAACACCAGATAACTGTTTGTGGACAAATTCTGGAAGAAGAAGGTGAAGAGATTGTAAATGGTGGATGAGAAAAATTAGCAATTAACTGGCGGCGTATTACGGTGATGTCGCGTCGGCGGTAATTGCTTTTCGCAGAAAACCTTTTTCGTGTTTTGGCGTTCGGGTTCCACCCGATTTGCATAATGCGTGAGGTTTAACACGGTACCGATCGGCGATCGGTTAATTTAAATACTGAATAATTCCGGGGCGATATAGGCCGGCAAGTACTTGAGACCCTCCAGGCCATTAGCTCGTAATTATCATTACTTATTACTGGTAAATACCTCAATTTTACTTATACCAATCTCGTAAATTATTATCTAAATTATTGTCGCAAATAAATAACTTAAAAACATGAGTTACATAATTGTTATTCAACGACGACACGTAACACGAATAAATAAAATAAAATAAAATAAAATAAAATAAAATTAGACTGAGTATACTCTTGTTATATTATTATGTTATACAGCAACTATTCTACGGAATATCGCGTTTCAATCCTCGGCTAAGGATCTTCTTAGTCTTCTTAGGCAGATGAACTCACTTATTATCTTTATTTATCCTTACCTCGGGTATATTTTCTCTTACTTTTATTTTTATACCAGTAAAAAGTTAAATAAAAATGAGAAGACGTCGGCACGTCGGGCCCCAAAGGTCCCGTGCATGGCGCCGCAAACTCCCGCACACCGGAATGGAAAATGGACGGTAGGGTCGCGGCTCGGGTCACCCGTATAGTACTCAACTTGCGGGCTCGTGTACCGTGTCATGCGATATGCCGCCAGTTTGTTACTTCTATGACGCCGGTGTTAGCAGATCCGTTGTCTTCATGATAAAGGATAAAACCCATCGGGTATTACGTACTACAATAATTTTTTTCTTACCCGATATTGCGAATAAGTTTTTGAATATTGATTAAAATTAAATAAACTTGAGAAAATAATAACAAGTTCATTAAGCTTCTGATTTATAAGTTAATAATTCAGAGAGATTGAGCAACTGGATGAAAACTCGTCGTACAGAAATATTGGGTTGGCTCGTAAAAAAACCGAGGATAAATTTAGTGGTGAATGTAAAGTTGAATTACGTGCCCAGTTTTTTATATATACAAAATAAAATTATTATTTTTATTTTTATTTAATGTGTAATATGTACCAAGAGAGGGTGTAAGGTATTGCAGCAACAAGCACTCGCGATTAAAGAAAGATAAATCGCTGATTGTTAATTAGACCTCGTGACCCTACCCGCGGCACGCCGAGGATCGGGAATAAGGAATCGTGGATTTACTCGAGGTGTGCTTGCTGGTTACGGTTTTGCTCCAAACTGGGCGTTGCCAGCTATCCTTCTATCGCTGTAATTTCACGATAATGGGTTCATGAAGAAATGAGTACGATTGTAATTAGCAGGTGCAATCTGACACCTCGACGCTCACACCTCGCTCAATATTATTTATCCTCCTCCTCCTCCTCTGGTCTTGTTTGATTTTTAAAATGTTATCTTTTTATTATATAAAATGAAATCCGCCTCGAGCTGTTGTTTTATATCAGACAATACCGGTAATCAGATCTTTAACACCTTTTTATTTAGTTTTTAAGTGTTTTCTTCTTACCGGAAATTTACGGTTCGCGGTAGCCAATAAATGTAAAGAACAAGGAAATAAATTTTTTTTTTTTTAATTTCATGTAAATCTTTTTATATAATAAATACTCACAGATATTTTTTCTTAACAATTATCAATTGGGTGTTTAATGTATCGATGTTGATATTGATCTATCGTAAATATTGTGAGCAATAATGTATAGAAGTGACGAAAGGAGAACGCGCGTTGGAGGATGTGTTACGGTAGATAGTAATGAATAATAACAGCGCAGGTGATGTAGTTGTGAGGATATAATATAATAATATAATAAAAAGGTGCTGTATGTTAAAATCTGTTACGTAGCGACAATGAAGTACAACTACACGTGTCCTTGAAGGAGCGAAAGCGTGGGCGTCGACCACGCGGAAGATGGAAAAGCCGTTCTCTCTTATTATTATTATATCGCGACTAAGTAGCGTAGGCGAAATGTATCAAGGCCTCTTATTCTCAAGTGACTGCTGTACTGACCACCTGACTGACTGACTGACTGACTGACTGACTGAGTGACAGCCTATTCATCTATTATTTATTATTTATTGGTTATAATCTTTATCGCAAATTGTAATAAACAGCGACGGTATAGGAGATGCCGACAATACCGGAAACAAAGAGTTGTTTTTAGTTTTCCATCCGTACGCGTAAAGTCCTTGATCGATTAACGGTAGAAAAATTTACCGTGCAATTCGCTAAACCTTTAAGGCCAAAGTCCAGTTAAATGATGAGACTGCTCATGGACTCAGGTGCTGATTGGATTGTTTGTGGTGTCCTCCTGGTCATCAGGTGTCCCAGCATAGACAAATATATATCTATATGCCAGATACGAGACCAGTTTTGGATCAGGTGGCCACCAAACTAACTACTGTTGTAACAATAGGTTTAATGGAACTTTACAGGATCTGAGAGAGAGCCGAGACCTGAGGGTCAATGGATATTGAGATTGCTAATGGTAATGGTATAGATCTTAGATCTCTGATCAGATAATTCCTAGTTTGGGTTTGAGCTTTAATGTACTCTGTTGTTGTTGTTATTATTATTATTATTATTTTAATTTCTTAATATAGAAATATTTTAATAAATTTTCGATATTTACATATGTGAAAAATTTACTCACATGACTACAAGTACTAATTTAAAATGTTAAAATTCGCAGCATAAACTTACATAAATTCGACGGTGTGATTTATGAAGCACGAATCAGTGTTTTATAACAATCTCCATAAGATATCACCGAAGAATGATTTAATTAATTTAGCGAAGAGTCACCACGCCTCATTGATGCACATATATCTCTATCCATCGATATATAAGCTCGTTAACGTGGTTGAGATGACTTTCGTTTCGGTGGCTCGTCACGACTCCCCTGAGGATCATTCGATCCCTATTTACGCGATGCATTGAGATTCGCGATCGTTCCCCGATGCCCCACTGACTAAACGTTATTAGACAATAACCTATGTAACAAAATACGGAATCAGATTACACGTATACAATTATATAAAAAAAATTCAATTTAAAAAAATGGACAGTATTAAAATTATAAATAAATGAATTTAGTACTGAAAGTATGAATGCATTACGATACAAGTTGCGAGAAGTATCTCGGCATGATAATTTATCCTCAATTAGATTAAAATTGCTTAACCAACCCGTGGTAAATGAGTCTCGTTGGTTTGGTCACGCCTCGTTAACGCTACAAAACCGATTACTTTCGGAACTTGTCACGATTCGATCGATATCCTCACTGCCCCGACGATCCTTAAGCTTTTTTCTATAATTTATTCCACGATTGCAAACAACAGGTAAATTTGTTTAATGTTTTTACTGTTATTTAAACTTATTATTTCTTATTTTCGTCAAATTATATATATTTTTTTTTAATAAAAAATTTATAGAAAAATGAAAAATAAAAAATCGTCTGAGCTAATCTCCACCTAAATGATAATTGAAAATAATTGTAATTTATTGAACGATCGATGCTCGAGTACGAGAGATGTTTGTTTTGTTCGTAAATAAAAATGTAATGCACAGACAGCACGAGGCGAGGACACGAGCCATATGCACGTACTAAGGACGAGTTGCGAATAATCAACAATCTGATGTATATGGTACGGAAGTGCTTCCTTACTTATGCTTATACTGCAATTGACGACTAACGGCATCCATCTTTCCGGTGTCAATATTACTTATCGTTAAATCGCCATCAAATTCTCACATTAATTATTACCGATCGTAAAATAAATAAAATAAAATAATGCATTAGTCTCTCTATAGAATAACAATCTTAAAGATTATATTTAGAAATTTAAATAAATTTTTTTAATGAAAAAAATTTTTAAATTACGAATGGAATATTGAACTTTTTTTTTATTAAGTTTGATATTGTATTAGCGCGGAGACTGATATATGAGCGATTTGTCTTGGTGATGGATAGCGTGTGGTGACAACAGGATCATTCGTAACGAGACTGAATTTAAATTCATGAATGATAGCCCGTGTGACGGAAAGCCTCGTCGGCAGAAAGGAAGTGAGACTAGTTGTCATTCGAGGCTCGCCGATCGAATGGAATTGATCGAATGGCAGGAGAGAGATCAACTTCAGGGAGAAAGAGAGAGACCCTTGAGAGCCAAAGAACTCTATTGACCGAGTGCTGAGTTAACGAGCGGACGAATAATCATCGATCGTTGTCTATCAACACCTACACGTACCGGTTTGAACGGGACATCCTCTCTTCCTTCCGTGATCACTCGTACTTATTACGCTCTTTCACTCGCTCTTTATACTTTTCAACTATCATTTCACAATTACAGGTAATTTTATCGTTGAAAAAATTTTTATCTATGTTTTAAGTTTTATTGAATTTTTATTTGATAAAAATTCAAAATTTTATCATTTACAATGTAGCAAATTGTTATTCGCTACTATAATTAATTTATTAAATTTATATATTTTCAAACCCGATACAAATTACACGATTGATTTAACAAATTACAGGATCGTAACTTTTGGCTTCTGACAGTTAAATCCGGAGATTTTACGGCCAAAGAGCAAGATATATTCACCTTTGGGGGGCCGGCAAACTTCACTGCGGGATTTCCAATGGAAAATAATATTAATAATAAAAAAAAAAAAAAGACAAACTCCAGAGATCTAACGTTTATTGAGGGCATTAGTATTTTAATAATTGAAGTTGTAATAACCGATTTTAAGTCAAGACGAAGTAAAAAATAATAAGCAGTGTTTTTTTTTTTTTTTTTTTTTTTTTTTTTTTTTTTTTTCACAGCGGGGATTTATAAATCGTCATCTCTTCAGATCGGATCGCGTGGGCAATCAGTTTTTTCAAGGGACAACAGATTCCAGAAAGTAAACTCGTCGGCACGCACACGATCTACGAATTTATTTAATAAGTTTTATTTTCCACTCTACATTCTACATTATTATTAGCTTTTTATTTATTTTATTTATTTTATTTATCTGGATTGGGATTGGGTTTGATTTGTTGTGCTCGCGTAGGCACGCAGTTAAACCCAACAACATCTAGTGTATGCAACTGAAGTGAATTAAACGGCAGTCTAACGCCGATTTTAACTTGTGTACATGACACTTACTTTCCGGTCTCAGCATATTCGCGATTCGACATATCTCGTACCGGTTCGCCCACGAGGGCCCTTAGTCCGAGTCTTTGCGTGTTTTATGAATATGCAACGATATAGTCCACTATTTAGATTTATTTATACCGGTGACGTCAAACTGATCGCTCGTTAGAGTTGATACCAATCAACATTCAGAAGGACCAGATCTGCTTGTGGTGATACGCGTTCATAAGTTAATAGACCAACGCGATTGTTATTTTATGACAATTATTTTTTATATAACCTTTAGAAAACGATCGATAAGAATAATTGCTTTTATTATGATATCACTTGAAAAAGAATTCAATTCTCTACAACTAATAAAAATTCTTCAATTAGTGCAGATAAAAATTAACTTTGAGCTCTGAACTTTTCAGAATAAATGAATTGGATTTATTCCAGATCTACTGTACCGTCAAAAATATAAATATAAATCAAAATCTAAATACCGTAGTACAGGTAATAAATAAAAAATTTAATTGAACCGATAAGACCCTTTAGTCGTAGAATTTACGATTGGCAATGTGAAAGCGTAGGTAATATCGATGATATCACCTTTATAAATAGTCACGCCTCTTGTCTCCTTGTGCATGTTCGCCGACACGTATATCGTACCACTCTACTCCAGAATAGTTGGGTCACCTACGTAATATAGCATATAACTGTTACTCGCCGCTGAAAACATACTCCAGCTCAAACATATTATATGATATCAAATACCGACTATTATATCAGGAGACTTTGACTTCGGCACATGCATTCCCTCGGTACCGATCATAATCACCTCCACAATATAATCATAAATAAGTCAATAAAGTATTTGCATTTTTGTTGTCTTTTCTAAAGTCTGTAATTTCTATTTTTTAAATTGAATTTAATATCTCTTCAAGTGGATTGTTTAAAAATTAATTTTTTAATACAACTACCGTATCGAACAATAATATTATTATAGATTCTATTTCAATATTTAATGGTAAGGTTATAACATTATACAGAAAGAATGAAGGAATGGAACTGGACTATATATTGCTGTTGAGGACTCGGTTGTACGACAATGCGGGACTTGATGGTTACAAAAAGTAATTGCAGAAAAAGGGACGATAAACGCGACAAAATGACGTTCTAAAGACCGCTGTTGATAGCCGGGACGAGGCTCGTTTAATGAGGTCTCGAGTAGAGGAATCGATCCTCAGGCATTCGTGACAAAGAAGTTAAGACCGCGATTGGACCCGTACCGGGAGCAAGGACTTGTCGACATGCTGCTTTTATTTGTTAAGCCCTCATTTTTATTTCTAATTCTCTGGATATTTATTCCTTTTTCCAGACCCAGCTCAAAGGAAGAGCAAACGAAAGGAAATAAAATAAAATAAAATAAAATAAAATAAAATAAAATAAAATAAAAGGAAGGCATAAAAAAATAACAAAAAGTTTATGAAATCATGATCATGGAGAAGAACAAGTGTCGGTGCCGCCCAACTCCGTCTTATATATGTATATATATATATGTACAAGGTGATAAAGCCAACTAATCTTAGGAGCATCCTGCAGGATGACCGTCTTCAGTCTACAGCCTTTCATTACCAGCCCGAACGAGAGGAAGAAGCGCTCTTTTTATTATGTAATAAAAGTTGAGAAAAAATCGCGGCAAGCAAAAGCCAAGAACAAGAAACAGAGAAAAAGAGAGAAGAGAAAAGATGAAAAAATGAATTGGGAATCGATAATTCATCGCCCATTGCTTGCATGACTCTTATTTGAAACGAGCGTATGATTACTGAGGGATAATGCCACGTTGCCAGCTAAGAGGGACCGGGCTGACTATCAGATGCCCGAGAAATGCCCCAAGCCCGACCGATACAGGGGGGATCGATTTTTGGCGCCTTGATGGTACTTACCCATCATTAGGATTTTTGATTTTTAAAACCGGGAAAATTTTAAATAGAAAATGATATCATAGAATTACAATAGCAGCGAAATGATTCAATGTTTGCTGACAAAATTACTAAATTACCAGAATCCAATACTTGGGTACTGGCTGACACACTTAGATGTGTTAAAGTAAAATTAAATAATAATTAATTTTTTACGATTGTACACTTAGATGATAATTAATTATCGTTGAAATAAATCATCACGGCCTTATTCGTACGCAATAATAACTACGAGTATAATGATATAGATAGAAGTAAGTATTTGCGGAGATCATTCACAAGCTTGTCAACTACCCATCAGTTTTTTTTTCCATCTCAGCTCACGCGCTCTCACGTAAGTTGCTTTTTGCGCAAACCTTCTTACCGATGATGATATTTAAAACACAAAACAAACGTTCAAGTTGCCTATAAAAATTAACACACTTTTTGTAATTGCTGCTTCATTTGTAGACCCGCAATTATCAACATATAAATTTTAGTATTGTGACTTTTATCACTCGAGTTTGTTGTTATGTAATTATTATTATTATTTATTCCAGAGCCAGCGGAATTGGTAAAGGATTGAAAAATAAAATTAAATAAGCTTCAATATACTCACATTCTTTGTTGCGGTCCATGGCGTATTGTAGAGGCGAATCATCAACTTCCGCTTTCGGAGGAGACGATCTATTGCCTTCAGCCATCTCTGCAGAGTCCTCGGATTCGGGTGATGTGTCTTCGGAGGCACCACCCGCCGACTTTCTCCCCGTCGACGAGCTCTCCGTTCTTTCTCTTTCGTGTCGCGGGCCTGATGGAGGATGCTTTGCCCCTTTTTTGACGGTCTCGCTTCCCGGCAAATCTCTGAAATACCCATTAATTCATTAATTGATCCATTTATTACCAAGTCATCGTCGAAACTATTATTTAGAATTGTGATAAAAAATTTCGTGACAAAATTGTATAATTTTTAAAGATTAATTCAAAAAAATAATAATAAGTTACTGGCAGTTCATTGTCTAGTTACTTCTGTGCTTAAAGTAATAACCAATAATGTTTCTTTGAGTGATAGTAAATTACAATGAGCACCCTAGATTACAGCCTTTGGATCTTTCGAGTAAGTGCTCCCTTATTAAGTCTTATTAGTTATTACAACAATTATAGTAAATAATGGATTGGACAAAAATAACTAATAACCAATAACAAACCTATCAACTTCTCTAATTTGACGCTTCTCTCTCCGGTCCTTGGACCTCTCGAGTTTCCTGACCTTGGACTTGGTTTTAGCTTCTTTGGCACTCTTGTGACCTTGGCCCTCCTGGTCTGTCGAATCAGAGGCTTTGTCTCTATCGATCGACTCGTCGTTAGACTGGTGGGTGGGCGATGACGAAATAATAGAGGATATAGAGGTTCTACTGCTGTTTGTATAATCCTAAAAAAAAAAAAAAAAAAAAAAATAAAAAGTAAATTGTGGATAATGTCTGGTGTTGGACAGGTCAGCAAACAGAAGACAAGAAAGGAAATTTACCTTAAACCACTCGGGATAAATAGCACTAATAGTATCTAGGAGGTCTTGATCTAGTTGTATCCTCCAAAACGGGGAGCCACTGTCCAACCTGTGGCTAGACTCTGAAAACCATTAAATATATTGCAACGAATTAATCACTGTTCTTTATAAAAGTCCACGCTCAATTAAACTCAATGCCTTTTTTGTTTTTATAAATCTATACATAACATTAAACATTACTGAAGCAATGGCAATTAATCAAAAACTTTAGTATTTTCTTACACCATATTTATTTATAAACTCTTTTCTTTGTCCTTTTTGCTAACCGGTACGTGCTTTATTGCTTGTTACTCACTTGATTAAGTCATAAAAAAATTGTTTTTTTTTTTTTTTTTTTTTTTAAACAGAAAAACCTCTTTAGAAATTAAAAAAAAATAAAAAATATTTAACATTTACGGAGTTATTTTAACAAAAATGTTGCTAGTCTTGCGTGGTTTTAAATTCCGATTGATTTTCCTAATGGTGACAGAATATCCTTGCCAAATTATCCGTGACAAGGAAGAGAGTCCCGGGACGGTTGTTCTTGATTCCCTGAAGCCTGGATGCGAAAAAAAACAATCAGCCAAAGATGGCTTATGAGAGGAAAAGAGATGGACTCCCTCTGAAGGGAACAACAAAAAGAAAAAGATCGATAAGAAGAAGAAAATAAGGAAAAGAAGAAGAAGAAGAAGAAGAAGAAGAAGAAGAGCTGAACATGCCAACGACATTCCCCAAGTGCGGCCAAGTTTTTCGCAGTTGTATAATTCGCGTGGTGGACCTGACGAGTGATTCACGAGTAAAACAAACTAAAAGAAAAATAATAAAGAGAGAGACAGAGAGAGAATAAACTTTTAAGAGATCAAGGATCGTAATAACACACGGAAGAACCTGGCATACTGCTTTCGACACATAATTTTGATTGTTAAACGATTCATATCTGGATGGAAAAAGGGCTCTTTTGATGATACCGGGGATATTGACTAAGGCGAGAACTGGGGAGACAAAAGAACGAGTTTGAGGATACAATAAAACAAAAATAAAAATAAGAAGGAAGAAAATCACAAAGTAGAGAAGCTTTGAGATTTATTTGCTCGAATTTCATTGGACGCGGTCAATAAGATTCCTCAGGAATCCACATTTCGTATTCGAGATGTTTGCAAAGAAGAATATGCTTAAAGGATGCTCTGAGAAAATAAAAACTCGCGGCCTTCTCAAGTCAATGTATCGTCGATACTCGAATCAAGTTAAAACTTTACCAACCAACCAACCAACCAACCGACCATCCAAACGGCCAAACAGCCAATGCAGTTTGTTATTGTTTTCGTGGTCAAAACCGTTGGTTTTTATCGAGGTGACTCTTCGCCGATCAAGAGAAGCGACCACTGAGCACCAAAGAGACCAACAAAACACAACACAAGAGATTAAAATAAGAGAAAAGATACTTTTGCCGACGGAGTCTCCACGACATCGCTGACTGGTCGTCGACCTAGAAACGTCTCTTAGTGAGATCCCCTTGGGAGAATCCGAGGGTGAGGATTTCATTAGATCGGTATATCGGTCTATGCTGGAGAACGAAATTATTCGTCATTGGAATGACGAGGGGTGTTGAGAAATATCTCTGTATTTATAATTCTAACCACATATCGACACAGAATGAGAATCTGATCAACGGTTTCCAACATATCTAACATGTCGCTATTATATCCAATGATGTTGGTGCTATTATTTAATGTTAGAGCTCTCCAGGTGCGTCGAGTACATTGAGAGGCCTGCAAAGGTCTCCATTGGTGTCAGCCGACTCAGTGGAATCAGTGATTCACGATGCTAATGTGATTTACTGTTTGGTTGTCTTTTCCGATGTGTGTACTGATTGCTCGTTTGTGTTACTCTCTACACGATTACGATGGGCTGCGATCGAACACCAGGTCAAGGCTGATTTCACGACCAATCGGCCTTCCCACTCTATTCACAATATTCAATTCAAGCCATATTTTCCAGTTGAAAAGGATTAGAAATTTAATTTGGATCAGGAATTCCGAATTGCAAGAGAACGAAAACTGGACATGCGTTGCGAATTGGTGTGTGTTTTTTTTATCCGTCTCAGGCATGCCAAAACAACGCGACCTCTCGCACCGAATCGATGCCGACTCGTGTTTTCTTGCCATGCAGACAGGTTTAAGTCCAAACCATCTGAGAAGCAGAAAGAGACGGAAGAAGCAACACCCTTTTCAGCACATTGCCCTCCTCGGAGAAGCTTTTACCGTCGATCTCGAAGGCAAGGCACGCGTCTTGCCTGCAAAGTAGAATGTCGTTGTAACGAGGACTTTTCTCCGGCTCTTTTTCATATTCTTTCGTTTGCCTTCTTCTTCTTCTTATGCTTCTGCTTCTTGGTATTGTTTCTGACGACTACCAACTCTCTGGTAGTTAGATCTGGGATATCGAAAGGTGGTAGCAGTGTGGCGCTTAAAACGTTTAAATTAACCTGAAAATTTGGAGGAATCCGGTGAAGAAGTCACCTATTTGAAATTCCTCGAGGTTTTAATACACTCGATTATTAATCAATCACTGGATTATTAAATCGTGTTCTTTGGTAAAAACTATATCTTTTAAAATATTTTCAATAACACCGAAATTATTCAAATTAAAATCTTTACCGAGTGATGAATGAAAAACTATAAACTAAAATTCTCTTTTTCTTTCTTTCTTCCTACACATTACATTGAACTCGTATGATTATAAATTGCTCGGTAAGCATTCGGGTCCTGGAACGTGGGCACCTTGACGCGTGACCAGTCGCGCTTTGGAGTCCTTGGACACCCACACATGGGCGTCGAGAGACGGCCACGTACACGCACCTGGAAAACGTAGCTCTGTTCTTTAACAACACCAGTTACCGGTTACTAGACTTGGGGTCTTCTTTGGCACTTAACCCCTGACCCAGCCTCAGTATATCTTGGTCAACTGGTACCAACTTGTTATCATCAATTCGATCCTATAAAGGAACACATACACAGTTTATTCATTGATTCGGATTTCGCCGCCTCTTGTAAGGAAATCTTGTTCAATAAACTCCGGGTAAGTGATGAGGGTCTACAAGATGAACCTTTTAGGATCGCTAGTTCTTCTTATTTTAATCAAAGAGATCCACCATCTACAATATCTTGGATGCTTTCTTTGTAATGTCCAGGTGGATCAATTAGCATCAAATCGATCAGCAAAAATTGGTAGCTTGGCACTTGATGTTGATGGTGAGGTAACCAACCAGCTGAATGACATCATCAGCAATCTCGGAGCACACCTCAGGACGTAATCTCAGCTAGCGGAGGCGTATCAGTAGTGTCGTATCTTATCTGCCTCGGAACGAACCAACACATTGCCGGCGGAACAAAATGTTGATGTTGATGTTGATGTTGATGATTCTTTCTCGCTCTAACACTCTTGAACTGGTGGGTTTCAATCAGAAGAGCCAGATGCTGCTGGTCAATGCTGGATAGGAGTGACAGCGGCAAATAAGGAGGGATAAAGAGAGAAAGAGAGAGTAGTCGCGCGCCAGCTTGTGTGGGTCGCGTGTCCAGGGAGAGCCGACACGGTTGGCGTAACTAGCCAACCGTGAGATGACGTGGTACCACGCAACGACTCGCTAATCGCGTGCTACCGGTCTCTCTTGCGCCAGTTCTTTTCCTACTTATAACTTGTAATGTAATCTCTTTCCAGTTGGTTTTAACCATCACTCAATTTCAATTCATTTAGTTTAATAGATGGCTATTCAATTATTGAATTACTTATCTTAATGAGGTGTCTAGCTTTTTGGTTTTTGTTTATAATCATCGTTTAAACGTGAGTGAAGATCTATCAGGTTGATCCGATCTCGGGATACATCCGCTTGCTGGCTTTTAGAATCTGGTAAACTGGTAAACTGGTAAACTGGTAAACGGGGATTTCAGTTTATTCCATGTCTGATGGAAAGGGGAATGACATCATCTGAGGAGGCGTGAGAGTCGCACTTGAAAGTACCCACGCAGTACTCTCTGCAATATTATGAGGAGTATCAATGTAGATGTTCAGGTTGGAGTAATGTATGCTGATTTTATGGAGAAATTGTAAATAATAAACTTCCAAGTGGCGCCAAGGCAAAGATAGATTTGTAAAATTTGTGAAATGAGAATTTTTTGAGAATTGCATTATTAAATTAATAATTTATCATAATTAAAAATTTTCTATGATTGAATATGTTGTAAAGTTGACAACAAAAAAGATAAAAAATTTTTAATCAATACTAAAGCCTGAGGGTGTTTTAATTTCAGTTGTTTAGTTACGGAACCCTTTTAAATGATACCCAGGGTTCTCGGAAATAACTTTGGATAATGTTAATGTTTATTGATTCTAAGTATCGAAAGAGTCAGTCTTATAAGCGACAAGAAAAGAACTCTGGAGATGTTGCGATCTCTAAAATTTAACGATTCTGTTTAATCGATATTGACGCCGATCTCGGAATCAAGGATCGTAAGTAGCCCGAGGATCGGCAAATAAAATTGGTAATTTTATATCCCGGTATTCCGGAGAGGAAGGTTGGTTGGTGGCTTAAAGCACCTGTCTAAAAAGCAACTAATTAATAATTCTTCGGAAGGAACGATCGCGACTCGTCGTAAAAATCAAGACAAGCCCTACTTTTGTCATTTATTTTATCGGGTTCCACGAAGGGAGTGACAGTCCTTGCAGATATTTCAGCAGTTGATGGATTCCTAAGTAGAGGCGAGAAGGACCCAGGGAGATAATGTGTGTGGGGGGAGGAGGGGAGAAAAAGCTGACCTAACATCAAATCGAATCGAATTTCGGGCGAACGAACCTAAAAAGACACTCGGAATTTTATTTCCAGTCAGCTTCGGGGAAGAATCCCAAATCATTCCATTTCACTTTTATTTACTATACCAGGCTCGTGTAGGATAGTTAAATCAGAGGATGATAAAAAATGTAAACCGATCCTTTCCTCAAGGATATATGCATCGATTATTGTTTTTGTTTATTTATTTTTTTTTTCCCTGAAACGACGTGAGGTGAAGACGCATTTGTAAGAGAACAGTAAAATAAAATAAGAAAGTTGTACTGACGATAAATCATTATCACAGAGCTTTATCGTTATGATAAAGCGTAGTAGTTTTGCTCGACTCTTACAGGACCGGATATCGTTGGGTGCCAGCGACCCACGCGACCAGTATTGAGGAGACGGCGATAAATCTCGATTCATTCGACGCATAATTAGCTACGCTGTTTTTTCAATTTTTTTTTTTTGTTTTTGGAAGTGGATTTTTTGCCGTAAACTTAAAAAGTTTTTCAATTATACCAAAAAAAAGTTTTATTGAACGAATAAATTGTTTTCTGTGTATAAATTTTTAGCAAACCAAAAGCTAATTTGATATTCAGCGCATGAATTTGCGTATCGCAGCATCTAATCATCATGACCGTGACTCCTGAAGCGAATCCCATCGGTGAAGAAAGGTAAATGGAAACCGCAGTGACTATCAGTTGAAATCCGAGGCAACCACGGGATTAAAGTGTGCAAGATCTACGAAACCACTTACTGATCTCGTCGGCGATCGTCAGAAGAAAGCACGCGCTCTGATAAAAATCAAAATAACGAATAAAAATATGTGTATATATAAAATTGCAGGTTTTTAAAGAAAACTGCTGCAGTGATGCACTTAATTTCCTGATAGAGCAATCACGTAGTCATACATAATTTATTTATTTATTTAAAAAAAAGGATAAATTATGAGTGCCATAAGTGCCGGAGATAATGGAATGTCTGTTAGACACTTTAATACATTTAAGATGTGTCGTGGCTACGTCATTCATCTACAATGGAACTTCAGACTTGAAACTCAATTTAAAATCAAATGTAATGCTTTGCTAAATGCTAAAATGAACAATTGCGTGTCGCAATCTGGATTCTTTAAAGAATCCTTTGTGCTCGCCCAGTATGTGGTGACATCCGAGGGCAACTCGCCGATCCACTGATCCATTGAGCGTGTGCTATGTTAATTATTCATTTTAGATTGGAAATCTTTTATATATCATTGTGAAAGATAATTTACATGGTATGGTAATTTTTATTTATTTTTAGTCCTGGTTCTATATTCATAGAAAAATTTATTAACTGTTAATGAATTTATTTTTAAAATCACTAAATCCTTGATTTAAATCAATGTAGCGATTGTAAATAACAAAAAATGTTTTCCTCACAAATCCCAGCAATTAAAAGTTAGAATAAAATTAAGAGTTTAGATTTTATTATTAAGATAAAGATTTAATTGACGCTTTGATTCGTTATGAATAAAACTACCATCAAAATAAAAGTAAGCGGTGAGCTCATCTAGTCAGTTTAATATTTAAATGACATCATTTCTCTGGTTAGATATTTATACGACAAAATGATCTATCGGTAATAAAATATTAATCGATATCACCGCAATTAGAACCACAGGAGCGAAAAAGATAAAATAAAATAAAATAAAATAATCGATGCGTGGAATAATTAATTAACTTATCTCGAATATATAATATCTCATTTAGTAGGATTGGTTGAGTTGTAAGTTGTAACAAAGTTTCAATGTAAAAGTGAAAAGTGGTTGGGCTGAACGTTTTTAGCATATTTTTTGGACTGAATAATGAAGACATGTAAGTAAATGTCTTGGTTGGTAATGAGAATATTCACCTCACCGGAACATGCACGGAAAAAGAAGGGAAAAAAAAAAAAAAAAAAAAAAAAAGAAAAAAAAGTTTGCTCCACTATATAAACATACGAACATGATTATTATGGGGTGTTGGTGGTGGTGGTGGTGGTGGTGCTGCTGCTGCTGGTAGTAAGTAGTAGCTACTCGGTAGTTGGTACTCCAGCAATGCGATGTTGAAAAGATGTTGATGTCGTGATTCAGTTTAAAGACGATACAAACGTTTGTAGATTGTTACTCGCGTGTTACTTAAGACGCGATTTCACGACGTGATCGGCACAAACGAGGAGATGTTTCTGTCGGACAACTTCTGCAGAGTTTATCTCCGATCTTTAGCGATCCGAGTGATCCAATCCTGGTACGGGAGGCAGATGCTAAGACCTGCTTGATACTTCACCGCCGATTTCTCGCGTGTCGATCGATTGATTCAATCTCCTGATTCAAGATGGACACTTCTTCCGACTCTCCCGACTCCCGAGCCAGTTTCCAGTCCAATATTTTATTTTATCTTCATGTTTTGCCAACACCTACACTGATAAAAAATTCACTTTTATCGTGGTGAAAAATCTTCAACCAAGAAAAATTTCTTCATTAAAAAATTTCATCAAAAAACAGAAAACGCAATTCAATTTAATAAAAATTAAAAAAAAAAAAAAAAAAAAAAAG
>JZSA01003059.1:0-69501 GCA_000956155.1 Cotesia vestalis
AAAAAAAGGCTGAAGGAAAGAACGTAGGCGTTTTATGATTTGTTTTGAAAGATAACCAATATATTTGACGTTCATTTTATCTTTTTTTCAGTTGTATTAATTTATACTTATTTTATATATATTTATATTATTTGATTGCGAGATTCCTTGCGTGGGAGACCCTGGAGCCTTCTAAAAGATTGCCCGCATCGCGTGAGGTTTCACCTCTCTCTTCTCTCCTTTCTTTCCTGTTTTGTAACCAACGTCAACACATCAGCCAACAACGAAATTACTATTATCCCTCGATTGATCCATCGTAGATCTAATCTCTCCACGGGTTAAGGATGCGGGTCCTAACTAAATTATCACATTAAATATTAAAATAATGTTCAACTACGATACTGATAATCGGGCTCGCTGAATTATTATTTATAATTCATAAAATAAATGAAAAAGTTGCAATTTAATGTTTGGATCGCTGAAAATCCAGCTATTAAATAAAAACTCGTTTTCATAATCGATGGAATTTCTCTTGACGTTGCGCAACTTTTATTTGACGTGTCGTTTTGTTGTTTGGCAAACTTGATAATAGTCGGACGAAAAATGAAGGAAGGATCGATATGTCGAGTCTTTGGGGACGATTCAAAGCAATGTGAGCATCATACGGCCTACCGGTCGAGGAAAAGAGATCGATATTGACGCAAAAGATCTCTGTAGGCGTTATTTACTACACATATTTATGTAATGAATGTACGGTATGATTAAACCGAAAAGTTCCATCAATAAAAATGATCCGTCATTTATTATACCGCCCGCTCTTGAGCAAAGGTAATACAGACGACGGTTGACAGCAGACGACATCACGACGAATTGCTGATGCAGCTCACACTCATATAAACTTTCTCACGATTTTTCATGCGCATGTAAAAGACCGCTTGCAGAAAGTTCCGAATAAGAATAAAAAGATAAATAACGAGAAGATAAAGATGAAGATGAAGTTTTGCAAGAAGAAAGTAAAATAATGGAAATACAAGGCCGGTGTTTGACTTTTTAATATCGAGGATAATGGGACAAAGGGTCCATCGAAAATTAAAAAATGAAAATAACTAACCGGTCCAAATAAAATAAAAATAAAAATAAAATAAATTTTTATCAATAATTTATTATATGAAATTAACATTTAACAGTTAAAAATTGTTTAATAATTGTATCTGGTGAAAGAAATAAAAATAAAAAAGCCAAGTAGCAGTGTGAGGTTATGACATCTCTATTAATTATTTCTAATGAGGTAAGTAAGTAGTAGACAAAGAGCCAGAAAATAATAACAATAATTTTCGGGCGGTAGCTCGTTGGTTAAAGATGGTAAGTGGGCGGGTTAGTGGTAATTGCCGACATCGAAGAACCCCAAGGCGTATTATCCTCGATTATTCGAGCTGCTTGACTGCTGCTCCTCAGATCAAGGCGGGACTCCCTGTCTTCGCGGCTGCCTCAGATTCATATGTCGGCTCTAAATTATCAGCCTAATAAACTAATAACAAATATTCGATCGGGTATAGTTTCCAGTAATCATCAATTCGAGATTAATCAATCCATCATTCTGATATTTTTTTTTTTCCTATTTTTAAATAGTCGGATAAATTGTACAGAATAGAAGCGTGGAGGAGATTTATGGCTGGACAGAAATCGAGGATGTTAATTAAATCTCGAGTCGATGGAACTAAAAGCGGCGTCTTATCTGTAATTAAAGTGCCACCGCGGCGATTGTTGGTGGGCATGCATTGACGCAGCACGAGCAGGAAAAAATAAAAAGAAAGGAAGAAAGAACGTCAATAAATAATACCCGTTAGGTTAATTTGTGAAGTAATTATAATTATTCATTAATACATAATGTTTTTAATTGCCTCTCGGAATACTCGGAATGACAGGTTGTCAAAATCAACGGTCAATTATCGGAATTACAGACTCTAAAAAAATATTATTATTCTTGACAAAACATTTTGAGAAAGACCAAGAATATATATCTTGATTTAAGAAAAAGATTTTTTTAGGAATTGAAGAACAGTTGAAGGGAATGTGACCCTGTCAATATCGGACGAAGGGAGCCGCGGGGTTTCGTAAATCTGCAACTGATCCTGTAACAAGTAACGACCGTCCGTGTAACACGACTCTTAAAGATAATGAGCGGTGCTTGATCCCTCGTAAAAATAATGACCATCGTTGGACTCGAGGATGAGAGGAAATAACCGATCCAGTGATCTGAGAATGAGTTACTGAGACAGACGGTGTCTAACTTAAATTCACTCTTAGAGATATATTTATACTCAGCGAGCGTCGATGAGAAAATCCCTTTTATTTAATTATTTATTTATACTTTTAAATTATTTTACAAACGGATTTTTCATTTTCTTAATTGACTTTGCTATAATGTTCCGAGTTTCTTTTTATTTTTCATAAAAATTATGATTAAATAAATTTCTATAAAATATAAGAAAGCGAAAGATTAGTCGCTCTTATCCTTGGAGTGCCTGGACTGTTATGAATAATTGCTCAAAAAGCACAAACAAATTTTCTCCTTAAACCGTGTAGTGAGGTGACGTAACTTGGAAACATGCTCTTCTTCTTTCCTCACGCTCGAGCGCCGTGACCGAATTGTTTTCTTCCGATGTAGATGATTTCGTTATTTTGTTATTTATTTATTTTTTTTTGTTTTTGGCTGGTCATTGTCGAGGTGGGTTATGCTCCATAAGTCCAGTACGAGTCTTTCTTCACTGACTCCTTCCACTTCTAACCCCGACCACCTTGGACCGAGTCTTCTCTCCACGGTTCTCGTTGCCGCGGTGAGTCACCTGGAGCATGGAGACGGCCCCAGGCCAGCCACTGGATCTGAGACCTGAGACCGGCCTCTGGCGCCAGTGTTGCGCAATCACACCCCTTATTGCAGTCCTGACAATTCCCTTTACTTGCAGTACTCATTTCATCACTCATATAATTGATAATAAATTTTTAAAAACATACACTCTCTCTCTCTCTCTCTCTCTCTATATATATATATATATATATATATCTTCAATAAATATCTACAGATACTAATTTTAAAGAAAATTCTTATTACAAACGATAACTATAATAATAACAATGATCGATCTAATCACCGCACATGAGAATTTGTTTATTTCAACAAATTATTGGTACTTTTATAAAATTTAAACTCTTGAGTATAAGTATTGTATGTAATCCCCGTCGTTTAACCAAAATCATTACTACCATCTTCTCGAGGTAATTTGAATTATAGCCGCTATTACCGAGCTCTTCCTCTGTCATTTTGTTATCCGACAACACTCTGGCTATATTTTAAACAGTTTCATTATTTTCCGAGAATAATATTTTGAAAAAATATTAAAATTTTTATTTTATTGTTGAAAAGCCATCGACCACCAGTCAATAATGTTGAGACAAACTAGTTATCTTAAATAATGAAAAATATTATTTTAAATAATAACAACAAGAGTAGTACTACTCGAAAAAAGATTAAAAAAAAAAACAAAGCTAAAGAGTGCGATCAAAGGCTGGCTATAGGCGGTCAGAAATCCTCATAAATCTTGTCCTAACGCCCGGTTTATTACTCGTAATCAAGCAGCCATGAATTCTCCTCAAATCACTTATATATTGCAAGTTAGTTGCTCCAACCATCCTGGCTATATATTCTCCTTCACGTGCTTCTCATTATTTCACTTTATCTCGGTGATACTAGGATTAAATTTACCTGTCGTTAAAATGACTTGTTTTACGTAAAAAAATTATTGGCTTTTACTTTTATCATACTAATATAAAGAAAATTATTGAAAATATTTTAACTTTTTTAATTCGTCGTGTGCAAAAGTGACTCAAAGGGAGAAAGTGGACCAAGACTGTGTTATTTTTGGTTTCCACTGGGACACCCAGACAAGATTTAGCGAGATAGCCGTCGACGGGCGTGCTCGAGGAAAAACAATGCAGAGTTTAAAATCCTGTGTGTGTTTTGTGTTGATGCGCGATCTCCAGAAACAGAAACAGAAACAGAAGCAAAAGCAGAAACAGATACATTGACAACACAAGCAAGTACAGGTACAAAATCGATTCTCGATCGAGGGCATCAATCAGACTCTTTCTTTGACTCTCTGAAGAGAAATTATTGGGTAGTCGATTCTCGCTTAGTCTCCAAATGTGTCTGTTGTTTTAAATCGACTACCGGCTACGATCCTCAAGGAACCAGGGGCTTTGATAGACGCGCTATCAATCAGGAGCCCTCTAGTCCATTTAATTGTCGCGAATGACTAATTACGGGAGCATTAAAGGAACATTGAAAGAGATAGGCGTCGATTCAGGATAATTATACTGGATATATATACACCAGAAGAGGATAATGAGAAGCTCGACATTTATTGATTAACAAACCTGGTACTGGTACTGATACTGATACTGGTACTGGTACTGGTCAATCCAATAAAATCAGATGTCGCGGATTTGTTTGACCGAGACAAGAACACCAGCCGAGGTACTATACAAGTTTTCTTCACCAGCTCAGCTGGGATATTACTCTTCGGAGAAACAATAACACCGGGAAAAAAATTGCCGCTTGACAGGAACGGGTCAGAGTTCGTAAAAAATCCCTGGAAAGTACGTGACCCGTGAGGTTCGACTTCAGGCTATAAAACGTGTCATTCGAACGCTTCCGCTTCGACGACATGCTCAGGAGAACTTGGAACTTATAAGTTATAAGTTATAACTGCTTGGGCCTGGAGAATCGACACGATTGCCGGGTGTTGAGATTCTTCTCCGCAATGGTAATCAACTGACGATAGTTGTTTTTAATTATGGGTTGGCTTTGATTGAGAAGTAAGAAGATATTAGACTTGATAATTATACACACGTGTGGAAGGCATAAAAAATAAGTATTTTTTTTTTTTTTTCAAAAATAATAATTTTTGGAGCTTCTATATAAAAAAAAAGGCGAATAGGTTAATCAGTTGAAAATAAAACGATGGTAAAATGAATTTTAGGATTTTAGCGGTCTTAACGTTTGTCCTTTCTTCGACAAGAGTATAAATACACTTTGGGTTTTTCTACTGATCGAGTGCGGCTCTTGGATTTACGATCCTCGCGGGCAAGAGCCACAAAAAATAAAACCGCATCGACATCACAACCCGAGAAGATAAAGATGCCAAAAAAAAATAAATAAACCGAAGGAAAAAAGTGGAGGAGGATGAGGCGAGGAGGAAGATATCGTACGATCGATCGATTTCGCGGAGCATGTATACTCTTCTGCACCTCCCGCGGAGCTGATCTCCAGTGTGCTGGCTCTCACGCATACGCATCAAACTTTTCTTATTATTCCTCGCTTTAAATTTTAAATACTTGTTTCAATAAAACAGCCAACAAGAAATCCAATTGAACGCCCCAAAAAATTCCGACCTCAGACGGACAAAATGATTAACATTAATACCATCTACATATCTTTTCACATTTTAGTTTTTCTGGCAGCAGTACTCTCGATACTGCTACTCCAAGTGTCAAATGTTAAATATAAAGTCTCCGTTGATTTACGCAGTAGTATCATTTTTAAGTTAAACTAAAACAACAATATCTATGACGTAATTCTGTTAACTAGATCCCTATCATCTCACCTATTCTAGATCATGGTTTCATTTAAAAATAACCGTCTCATAATTATAATTATCATGTTTATTTATTAGCTATTATTTATGCTAATATATAAAACCAATAAATATTCAAAATTTTTAATTTTATGATATAATTATACCGACTCATTGATTGAAACCGCATAAATTTAACGCTTTCATCATCATTTTTCATCGAGATCTGATAAATATTTATTTTATGTAGTGGCTCGCAATTTTATGATCTCATTTTTCATATAAATATTATTCAACCTGAAAAATTTTTTGTCCCTTTTTTTTTGAAAACTCAAACCTGGTTCTCCAACCAATTAAATAATTTTTAAATTTAAAACAACAAACATAGAAAAAATGCTCCATGAGATATATTAACGCTACCGACTTTTGGGTAAATTTTGCAAATGAAACTCGATAGAGCGTTATTTTTTTATTGGGCGCCTCGGGCTGGGTCTCGGTACCCTGCTATATATGTCTATATGTATATATATATACGTTGTGTCGTTGTTATACGTAAGGTATAAAAAGGTGCCCCTGGTGAATTTACGACTCACGTATCGCCGTGAATCGACGAGCAGCTCTCCGGAACCTGATCTAACGGGTGACCGGTTTAGCAACTCAGTGGCTCTGGACGCGGGTCCACCAATTGAGAGGATTCGTATTAAAAGTAATCAAACATGTCTGATGTCTGGTGACTGCAATTGTTGTAATTACAACTATTTTTCACTATCTCAGCGAGCAACAATGTTATTACCGCGAAGAATCCCACAAAAACTAAATTAATGTCAGCGCTGCTCAAAAAAAAATGATGATGATGATCATCATCAGAAGAGTGTTAACCAGTGGATCTATCAGCTATCGGTTCTCAGCAGTCTGTGCTTACAGTTAAAGTAAACGTGCTTTGACAAACAACTAGCTTGTTTATGAGAAACAGTCTCACTTTTTTAAAGATTTTAAGCGAAATGGATTATAAAAATTCGAGAGAACTGTCAAAAAACATGACGAGTGTCGATAAAGTTACAATTGGATTAGTTTGTTAAACTTATGTCTGCTAACGACATTCTCTGTACTCCCTCGATCCGACTCTCCGGTTCTCACGAGCACCAATACAAGGTATCCTCGCTTAGCCACCAGCTGTAGGTAGAAATCAGACGTTAACAAACCGTGCGAAAGTAGTTCTTATATCTAGCGTTCCACTTCCATTGCGTTCTTCCTGTACGTCTTCGTACAGTTTCTATTGTCGTTCTCTCTCAATGTTGATGTTGATGTTGATGTTGATGTGTGTTCTGTTAAACGGCAACAGACAACACTCCCTCACACGTTGTTGCGCCTGGGAGTACCTGCGACTACACTTTACTCGGGTTCTACAATTATCATCCATTTACCGGTCATCAAGCAGTTACCACAATTGCAGCTATCATGCTCACTTTCGTCACTCCTATCAAGCTGTTGGGATCGAGAGTACGCATACACGCTCTTCAGTAATTGACATTTAATCTCCAGTGTTTAGAGTCACTGTGGCAAACGATTACCAGATTCACCTGTCATCGTAGATTCAACCACTCCCATCACTTCATGATCATTATCATCGCATCATGGCTTCTTAATGTTAATGTATCCGCCTAATTCATGCTATTTATATTGCAAGAGGATAAGGTGAATCTTTAAGTTATTATTTCAAGTTCAATTTTGAATTATAAAAAAAAAATTAATGATGCAATGTTAAAAATAATTTATAATGTTTGGAGTTATTTAATGGTTGCTCAAGCAAAATAAGAATGTTATGAGAAAGAGGAGGGCCATTTATCCTTGATCCCGGGTGACCTTCGAAGTGACGTAGTTGCCAAATCGTGACGAGGCGCGAATATCTTTGGAGGGTATTATATTATCTGATTATCGACACACTGTTACAGCTCCGGGAGGCTGAAGAATGTCGTTAGTTTTGACATGACTCGTGACATGCTCTCTGGTAGTGAGGCACCGAGATACTCAGTGACTCTGAGACTCTCTGCAAACTCGATGAGAATATTTACTGCGTCGGCAGATCCGTCAGCTGATTGCGGTGCGTATTTTTACTAGGTTCTTCTTACAGCAGAGTCGAGAGTACCGTCGGTTAAAGTCGAGTGGATGTCAAGGGCTCTCGTGTATTGCAGTGGAAGTAGGTAAGGTTTTGCCTGGACAAGGGTCCCCTCACGTCTTGGACGAATGCCGATCCGCTGATGCGCTGATGCGTCGGCTGGTTTGACGAGTCCTGATGGATGCTCCTGGAATCCCCTGCAGACGATGGACGCGAACCAACCAGCTAAATCACGGTTTAAATCGCAACCTCGCGGCTTATACTCTCCCAAGAGCTACAGCATGTTCTGCAAGACCGAGGGATACAAACGACTCACCGCCTATTCTGTCCTGTTTTTAACTCAAAAAGATCCTCCTTTTATTGTTTATCATTATGTTTGTTTCTTTAAAGTTTATTTATATCTTTCTACACTAAATTTTCAGTTGTCTGTTGATGATAAAGCTTCTAGATAATTATGATGGAGATTACCAGTTGCAATTACTGATGAGTTCTAAAAGCGAGCAAAAATATCATGGCTGATCGGCAGACTCAGCGACGCGTAGCCGAAACGGATGTGGAGAGCACTATCCGAGTCTATTTCTGCTCAACACTTGTTGAGATTCGCTGCGGGAATGAGAAACGAGGCCAATTAAGCGGTATATCATTAGTTGTGGACTGGTCACACGATTACATACTGCAAATCATCCACGCAGGTTTCCTCAATCGACCGAATGACAACTTACTGCTGAAGCGCCTCTAATCTCAATGATATTTCTGTTTGCAAAAGCCGATGATTATTTTGGGGATTATTTAAAAAAAAAAAAATTTTTTTTTAAACCTCCTATTGGTATAATTATATCGACCGTTTTATCTAGCGAATTAGTTAACTTACGTTTATTTTTTCAACTTAAAAAACTTTACTAGATTTTGGACTACGCAAAAACAAGCGAGGAGTTTAATTAGGAGGGACATAAGCACGGTGTGTTCACGGGTGGCAACAAATGTTGATCAAGTTCCCGTCTTAGCCACAAGGCTGTAGACTCGGGATCATAAAGAAGAAAAACTGAAAGAAGCGACAACAGGTGTATAGTTCGCGATATTTACTCTACGACTTCTTTCCGGGAACTAGACAGGTTAGATCTCCGCACGTGAACGTGAACGGGTTGCTGGCAATGCGAAAATAAAACATTATGCGAGTGGAACAAAAACCTGCTCATCAGAAAATCTGACCGAGTAACATGCCGATCTCAACTATGGGACCGTGAGTAATACAGAGATGCACTATTTCCTAGCGATAGTCTATCTTCCATCCTTCTCGATCTTATTGTCTCTGGTGGCTGGTCTGTTTATCGAAAACTTGTGTTTTCTTGATGTGATGACAACACACTATTGACCAGAACGTTATTATAGCTCATCACGTAGTTACTCGGAACCGATCTCGGTACATGTTGGTATCTACTTGGCGCGTGAGACTCCCTACCAAGATTTTCTGGTTTGACTTGTTCTTGGTCAGACTGACTACTCGTTGTTCTTTTCCTCCAAGTATTGCTCCTGATCTTCTTCAGCTAACTCCTTCCTCGTCATCGGTTTGGCTCCCATCTACTGCCGTCGCTTACTTATATCCACGTACCAGGAGAAACATACTGGTTGGTTCAGGAAGGGCGGACGATTCCCGAGTCCGAGTCAGCCAGACAGAGCAGCGCCTCTTCGAGCTTCCAGGAATCTCCTCGCTGCAGGAGCTCCCCCTTGGGAGAGTTAGACCGGGGGACCAAAGGGGGAAATTAACTACTAGACGGTGGGAACGATTGCCCGAGCAAGTTGGTACCCGGTCTTGTTTTGACGCAGCTCCACCGGTGCATCGACCTGAAAGGTCGTCGTGCCACCTCGAGGAAAACTAAGCAAAGATCTTTCAGGTTAAATGGACTGAAGGAAAAGGAAGAGAATAATAGTATTACGCTTTAAAGCTGAAAAAAAGCATTAATGTTAGCTTAACAGTGGGAAAAGCTAGTCTACGATACTGGTACTTGTACTTGTATTTGTGGTTTGTATTGAGGGACTTTCCCCTATTATTGTTGGATGTTGGTGTTGGGACCACCGGTGCGCTCTCAACTCAACCGGGAACGGAAATATCTTGGCAATTATTTGATCGGTGTGGCAACGTCGCTCGACTCTCGCTCTCGATCTACCGCCAAAGAAGAGGATCAAAGTACTGGTCACAATGACTATCAACTCCCAAGCATTGTCCTTCTCTCATGACCGCCGGCATTGTCGAACATGTCCAGTATTAAATCCTCGAGAAAGAGATCTATTTGAGGCTGGGCACGTTGATTTACTTGTAGAATAACTTCTATTGTTTGGGTGGAGATTATATGCTGATGATGATGATGATGATGATGATTCATAGCGAAAAGAAGAATTAAAATTATTGGAATTGTTGATTATTGTTTTTTCAAGTATTTTTATTAGTATTTCTCGTTGGTATGAAATGCATCTGTGTGATTGTGAATGTGGATGTGTGTTGAAGTTATCCGTGATCAATAGCCAGGAACCGGCGATCGCGGTGGCGATGTCGCCAATTTTTTTATCGACTTTCTTTTACCGTGAGTATAGCGCTTGGAGACACGCACGCGCAAGCACGCACCTCGCGTTGGAGAACGCGTCATCACATGTTTGTGCCTCGAAACACACACGGGAGACTCTCGTTATACCGGTAAGAAACCCGAGACCAGCCAGGGAACTGTTTTGCTGGGAAGAAAACAAGGGAGAAACCTCTTTGGGCTTGTGTTCCACACATTTAATCGTTTCTTATATTCCAAGGGGTAGCGATTTTTGGCCGCCGTTTGACAACCACCGATCATACGACAAGTCACTAAAGATCATTGATCGATACCGTCGGTCAAAGCCGACTTTAGGAATCCATCTACAAGGTCGTCAATATCTTTTGATTAGTCAGTTTTTTTATTTTCTATAAATTAAAAATTATTTTATTAAATTGATTTTCTAAAGGGGCTCTTAAAAGATGATAAACATTCTATTAATGTGCAAAATGCACTGTGAAGTGGGAATACAGCAGGAAAAGAAGTTCCTGAACAACGGTAAAAGTCCTGCGGAGAAGACACTGCGGGATCCGCGAAAGAAATAGGTGCAGGTGGTACGCTCGGTAAAAAAAAGGACTCGAGTTAGTGGCAAACGGTGATGGTGATGGTGATGGCTTCTGCTGATGTTGATGGTTATGCGTGGGAACGCGTTTTCATTAATTCACCCAAGTTCTTGCGCTGTGATCGCGATCGCGAAACGATGAAACCCTCGGTATTCCAATACCCGAGATCTGAGAATGATGAAGAATGATTCGCGGTCAGGATCCAACACATCACCAGCTTTCTACTACAAGCCGCGTGTGCTCTTTCTTCCTTCCGTATTGATCGTGATCGTCGATCGGTACTTAATTATTTTTTACCCAAGATATTATTATACCATCCGAGAAGCCTTCACATGTATTTATATATTTATATTCCTATTCCTTGAACAACCAGCAATGACATCAACGATATCAATCATAGAACCAAGCGAGCGCCATCGAATGATATTGTATATCGCTGATTAACGTTATAACGTCACAATTTATGACATTTCTCGTTCAATCTAGATTTATGCCGACTCAAAGGGAGATCTTCATTATTTTCAATTTCTGGATTTATTATTTCGCCAGGATGATTTGTGATAGCAATATCGAAGGATATTACTCACTCATGATCTCATTTATTTATAAATATGATATGATAAAATGTGACGTATGAGGGGAATAAAAAATGATTTGGTGAACATAATATGATAGAACGAAAGGTAAAAAGCTGAACAGGATGAGTCAAAATTTGAAATTCTGAGAGCAGAGCTCATTTTTCATGCGCGAGATTGTTCGTTGTTGGATTATCTCTTGAAAGTTTGCGACGCGTTTCATAATAAATAAAACGCACCGCGGCAATTTCGCATAAATAGAGAAACTTGGCGGGGACGAACGGAATGGGAGCGCAATCTTCCCACGCGGCCAGATGTGTGTCCCTGTGAGTGCGTATACAGACACACTCAGAACAATATCATGATCATGCTAACGCTCAGTCATTTTTCATTCTAACATTCAATTAACACTACCAATTAATTAATTATTAATAGTCCTTTGTATCGTAGTTAACTTAAAGGGGAATCCCATCAGGATTATTTACTTCCTTAGACTTTAACATCAAAATTTAAAATTGTGAACAAGGTTGCTCATCAGCGCTAAATTATAAACCAGGGAACAATAATAATCGTGACCTGATATAATTTGTCGTGAATGAAATTTACGAGATGGCCTTCCTGGAAGGTCTGATACCCGTTTAATAAGTCACCCGGTGATTTTGCGGAGAATTTACGTGCTGGTATGATTTATCCTTAAAGAGGCGCTTCCAACGGCGAGTGTCCTCAATGGTAATTACTCTCGCCGAATATCGGGTGTAAAGACAGAGCTCAATAAAATTTACGGTAAATTTATAGATGTCATATTGGTGAGCATCTTTTATGGGCACGTATTTTCTATTAATTGATTTTTTTCTTTTTTATTATCAGTCAGCGTATAAATGAAACAGATAAATGTATGTATATATATATATATATATATCGGACTCGAATAGCTGATGCGAATCTTTTGCTAAGGCCAGTTACCATTCTGATTTACGATACCTGACGTTTTACCGTCGCAAAAACAGTATACCCGAGTAAAAAATAAAAATGATAAGAGCAAACAAGAAACTGGTATACGTTTGCTCTCAAAAGAGCGAGTCACTCGCGGGTAACGATAGTTCTGAGTGGGTTCGTTACGTCCCTGCTCGTCCAGTACCAGCAATTTATGACACGATTATGATCACTACAAAAGAAATATTGCCTTTAATAAATACACACCGAAGTTAAATCAAAAGAAAAATTCAAGCACTCAGCCGGTTCCTTGCAAAAATCGACATGATAAGTTTAAACAGACACCACAATAATTAAATATTAAGTAATAAATTCAATCAACAATTATTGGCACTAATATGGTGGTCAAACGAAAATTTTAATGACTTTTAAGTGCAAACAAATTATTGAATTGATGGAAAAATTAATCGAGAGGTTGAATTATAATTTTTACAAAGAAATTTTAATTTAATTTTTATTAATTTATTAAATGAAGCGAGCTGTAATTAAGATGTTATTTTATTAAAGCAGATGTCGCCATCGACAAAATTCAATTAAATATTGATTTATTGTTTTTATACATATTTATTTTAAGACTCGGATCGGCAAATTGAATCGGTAAGTTGTTACGTAAAATTAATTAAGTTTGATTATTATTCGGCTGGTAGTTAGAAATTGATGCAGTCTGATGCTGAGTAAGGGTAGAGAAAGAATGAAATGGCAAATCACCGGCGATCTGTATCTGTAATAACAATCGTCAATCGTTAAGAAATTCAATTGAATTTATAATTCGTTATGGGTGTTCTTTAGCCGAGAATTGTCGGAGCATTTGTTCCCCTGCAGCCTGAGGTACGTTGACAGTAGTAGGTCGTAAAAAAGGAGGATGATGAGCATAACATTGCATCTCGCAAATTTATAATGACAGCAAGTTCATTATGACGGGGTCCCGATTGTCGGTAAGACCCATGACGCTCTTATTATATTTTATTGAAGGCCAATTTATGGCGAGGGTTTTATTAAATAGTAATGAGACAGGCTCAGCATGACAAAATAATAATTTGCATTGATACCTCTAAGCTTTTTATTTATTGCTCTTTTAATTTTGTGATAAAATAACAAAAAAGACGCGCATTTATTTCAGAAAAAAAATTTTTAGAACATTATCGATCAATAAGATTGTATAAAAAATATAATAATGGCTTACTATGTGAAGATAGAAACTCCAGACAATAAAAAACTCTTAATTGAGGGCAGTAGCTTTTGAAGACGATCGTATACTCCCACTGGATATCGTAATGCAAGGAAAGTATTACAGATGAAGAACGGAAGTAACTATGGTATAGTAAGGTCACGGTCAATATCGAGATTATGTTCAACTTCCTGCACTTATAACTTTGTTGATATTGTATTACGTTATACTAAAAGTAAATAGTAAAAAATAGCAGTGCAAAAAACACATTACGAGAAGCGGAAACCGTATACCAACACTAAGAGTAACATCACGTGAACTGATCCGTGGTTGTTGCATTGTAACTACCGAACACCGATATAGTACACACGACTGTAAATAAAAACACAAGTTGCACGTGTTTAGTTAAGAAATAAAAGAAGGCCGATCTGATCGACCCACGCGACCGATTTCAGCCAACGCAGACGCTATAACGGGTGTTGTTTCCAAAGCTTCGGCTTTTCACAAATTGTACCTCATTATCTAATAAAATCAATTGTTGAATAATTTCCAGATTGTACTCGACACTTGTTGTTTTATTTTATTGTAATACAAAATGTATTAAATCAAGAATCTTTAAACTGATATAATGTCTTAGTATAATGATGACAGCTCAATGGTGAATTGATATGTTTGTTTATTTTCATAAATAATTATCTGACGTTTATGAATTATTAAATCAAACTGCAAGGTTTATACTGCAAGGTTCGAATTTACTGATTAGAAAAAAATTTTATCAAAAATTTTTTAAGAAAAAAACAATGATTTACAAAATTTTTGTGCTGTCAAGAATTTTTCTTCAATAAATCAAACAATAATTGAATCAGTGAAATAGAACAGCAATTATAATAACCATATCCATAAATACTCGACAGTTTAAATTAATTATTAGACAGATTTTGTGAGAAAAACATGATCATTCCCATGATGCGTAAGATTATACAAAAATAGGCAACACGGAACTGCAGTGACATTTTGAATCACCTGATTAATGGCCCAGCAGAACACTGTTAGCAAAGACAACTACTTTTCAAGTGAAGCTTAAATTACCATTTTAAAGCATGGCATGCCTGAACTCGACAATTTTAAATGTTCAAAATGCACCACCCGTCGGATATGATAGTTATATCAATTAAAAAGCCTTTTCAAATCCAACAATTCTTGTTCCGCCAACGCGATCACCTGTATGACGTCGTCCCACAAAAGCATTGTCGATTCATAGTGGGCGTGTAATGTCCTATTGGCGGAAAAAAGGCAGATCGCGAAACTAAGATCGTGGAAAAATAATTGATTGGCGGAGCTCAATTCTTAAAAAATAAGTGTATAAGGAAAAAGAGGAGGTTCGAGCTCAGAAACTGTGGGAGAGCCTGTTTTACGCCATTATTGCCGTCTAAATGAAAAAAAAACAAACATTTTTTAAAAAGCTGTAAAATTTAATTAGATGAAATTATTAAACATAAAATTTAGTTATTTAATTTAAAAAAAAAAAAAAAAAGAGATCATTTGAAACAAACAGTCCCTAATCTTGATATGACGCTGATGTTTAGATATTTTTGAATGTTTATTGTTGGTAGAGCAGTCATAATTCATTTGAGCGGAAAATCATCGAGAACTAGTGATTCATCAGCTAAAAGTGAGTGACCTTGTCAGATCACTGCTGCCTTAATCAGAAGTTTACTTCACGAGAGTTGTCAGTGCCTTGGGGCACCAATAATGATTGCGCGATATGTTTACGTAGAAATGGGTAGGTCAAACGTGAGTCGAATCTCGGGATCTATGTTGGTATTGGTATTTCGATTGGAATTAGAATTGGTGTTGGTGTTGGTGTTGGTGAAAAGAACTTAAGTCAGCAACTGAAAAAAGTCATCATTCCAAATTGTTGTGCACTTTGCACCGAGGTACCTAATCGTATAATCGTATAATCGTATAATCGTATAATCGTAATCGGTAGTTTTGTAAACACAGCGTGAGGTCTTGTCAACACTGTTAAACCAGAAGATGGTGCATGATTACAGAGTTTGATTCGTATTAGGAGTGATCTGCGCAACTCTTTCGCACCTGTCAGGTCGTTTAACGTCCAGTTACTATTACTATTACTATTACTTTGGTTTTTTTGCTCAAGGCTCGGCAACTCCATCATTTTGTGGTGATCACCAACACTCTCAAGAGAGAATGCGTCGCTTGATGCAACATCGTGATCGATTGCTGCTGTGCAATACGTCTGTACTTTTTAGTTTTCGACAACAAAGATAAAATATAAAAAAAAAAAGTTTGGATAATTTACAACGGAATGTAGGCGTGAAAGATGCTCTAATAAAATTAGTAATGACCAAGTCATTACACTCCGGTGAGTAATAAACCAAATGGAGCTATAAAAATTCGGAGGGTAACGTTAGTCACTGAAGGAAGGAAGGTTACTCTGTAATAATGTCGGCACTTATTTTTATCGAGTTAAACTTTCGCTGTTTAAGTTTCGAGTTGGTCACTTCTTTCTATTGTGCCAGATTTTGTTTTTGCAATAAACTTTTCAGAAAAATAATGTAAATAATAATATTACTGAGCTTGCTATCTTTTATAGCTGCATATTATTAGACTGTTGATTATTTAAGATTTGCGAAGGCGTATCATAAAAATTACGGGTCATAACAACCGAAATTTAGTTAGAAAGACGCGTTTATGAAAGCATAACGTCATGGAGAAACTTCAATATTCAAACAAAATGGTTTTGGTAATGACTAAGATAAATTTAACGTGTTTGTTTTTTAAATTATTTTGAAATTGAAAGTACCTTCTGTTTTAGCATTTACAAACCATTGAAAGAGACAAAACTTAAATTTTCATGTCTGACTAATGCAAAATACAGACAACACTTGATGAAACATGATTGATAAATGGAATTAGCATTGGAAAGGCAAAAGACGATGACTATCAAGCACATAAAACAAAAGATTAACCCATCGATCGGTGTTGAGTTATTACCAAGCCGGTGCAGCAGCTCTCTTCAAAGACTATTTGATCCGTCGATCGACATGTTGTTCACTGAAATGATCAACAGAAACATGATTAACGCCATCGCGACAGCGAAACCTGATGTGTGTCAAGTATCAGCTCATTAACAAGTTACGTCTTTGTAATGTCATGTTCTGCCGACAAATCCATTTCTTTACAAGATTAATATAATAAAATTAGATTTAAATGATACAAAATCAAGAAATTTGGTAGGAGAAAAGAGTAAATCTTTGCTGGAATTCATTACACATTACATAATGTAATATTATCCACAAAAAGGAATTCTGATCGATAAAGAATCAACAAACTATCGATATCTAATTATCCAGCCCTGGGCAATTCTCGCACGAGCTACGAGCTGACCAGCATGTTCTCGTTATTCCACCGGAGTTTCATTGGAGCCGGGTTCTGCCCGATTAAAATGGAAACAAATAAAACCGAGCGACGTAATGAGGTCCTACGAAACCCGTTCTTTAATTTATTCCCCCTCTAGATTCCTGGTTGCAAGTTACCGGCCCAACCTCGCTATCTTCTGTTCAAGTCGGCCCTTTCGAGTCCACCCACAGGATTAATATTTAATTATATATATTTATATAAAGGCTGACTATTCGTTTTCTTTTACTACTAGTTATTCCAAGTTTAAATTATTACGATTTGTAATGAAATAAATTCGTTATTGAGCAACTGAGTTACCCTCAGTATCGGTATAATTAAAATAATTTAAGCTATTTTAACATCAACCATTAAATAAGTAAGTAACTGTTGAGGCGTTTTAATTGCGCAATCAATTGCTAATCTGCGGCACACGCGGTTTTTTAACGCTCAGTTTTTTAACTGGGATTAGAGATAAATTTGCAGAAACGTGGGGACGATGGAGTGGATTGGATTCCACGAGTTAGTCTCGGGCAGTTAGAGTTGGTCTCTCTCTCTCGGCGAAAGAGTATACAATCCCCAGATGAGGAATTTACGGACCTTACAAGCTGATGCCGATGTATCAACACTTTCTGTTTATACTGTTTATACCGATCAATCACGTATGGTAGAAACTACTTAGAGCTCTTATCAAGCACGTTACCTTCGAATATTTTTTTTCAGGCCGTAAATCTCCGTTTAAATAGACTAGACCGTCGATCTACCGATCGGTACCGATCGCATCTAATCGCCGGTGACGATACGCCGTACTAACTTGGTAAAAATATGAAAGGAAAGATAATAAATGCGGGACAATGTTAAATTTATGAGCTGATTTTTAATTGCCGTTTAGATGCTATGAAATACATTTTTTATTAATTTTTCCTTTTTTTTTTAGAAAATTTTTAATAAGCTTTCATACTATAATTAAATAAATCTAATAAAAAAAAAACTAGCAGTGCTTCCTAAGCAACAAATCCTACAATAATTTTTTATTTAGTAAAAAATAACTACTACGGCTGAACGTAATTGTATATTTATTACTACCTTGTGATAGTTTGTATGCAAATATGTTTGCAAGCAAACAACTTAAAACATTTAAATTTGAATAAAAGGCGTGTGTGTGTGTGTGTGTTGTGTTGTGTATTTAAATTGCAAGGCAGATTAATTTAATCGTAGCAATAAGTTTATGAAGTGACTGGTGACGTAATCCCAAATGAACTTAAATATCCCGATCGCAATGAGCAATGACTTAAGATCGAGCATGAAGATACCCTTCAAACTGCATACGCAAATCAACCAGGATCAGGATTGATCGATGAATCCCGGCTGACGCGGCTCGATTCACCAGACAAACATATTCGCACTCACTCGATAACCTCCTCCTTCTCCTCCTTCTCCTGTTCTACCTCTTGTAATGACTGTAATACTTACAGTCTGTAAACTCGTAACATACTTAGAGGTATTTGCGCAACATACCAACATCTGACAATACTGATCATGATCACAATCACAATCGGATGCTTTTTACCATTTCACCTTGTGATCTAGATTGGAAACAATAATCTGACAGCTGATTTCGTTTCAAGTATTATGATAATTTAAAGATAAAATCAATCAATAATGTCAATCGACAAATCCCTTCAATTCGATTGGTTTCAATTTATTTTGATGTAAATAAACAAAAATATTGATTAATTCTTTCTCTTTTAGAAGAACTGGGCTCCTGAGTCAAATTTTAAATTTGAAGAAGAGTCAAAGGGAGTAACGACAAGAGGCTAAATCGAATTAATGAGCAAGAGAGTGGTTGGAGACAGGTGGTTTGCATACGCGTGCTCGTGAGTACGCAGACGGAATTTAAATTTTGAGATGTCCGGGATGAATGATTGACTGCTTCCTCGTCCCATCCTTTTTTATTTATAAATCGCGGTGGTATATTTATGTTTATGTTTAGAGTGTGATGCTAGAAAAGAGAAAGATTCACCAGAAGGGTGAAGATAGATAGGAGTTATAGAAGATAATTCAGCAGCACTTAGAGAAGGTAGGTGAATCAGCTACGGGCTTACGTAATCGCGAGTGTACACACGATCTCCGTAGGATATCACTTTGTAGTCTGACCGCGACGTCCTGCTATCTGATCTATCTCTGATCCTTTGTGAGACTGTAAGAGCAGCCTGTGAGGACCAAAAAAGATAAAAAGGTGAAGGAGGATGTGTCTTGTTAAATCCTATTTTTTTGTTTGGGCTAGTCAGCGTACTGGCTATTACTAAATTTATTAATGGTTTTGTTGATTACAAGAAATAGTTTGATTGTAGAGAAAAATATACATACACTAGAAGTAGTGTCCCAATAATGATGTCCTTAAAAATTTAGAAGCTTTAGGAAAGATGAAGATAATGATGTAAGTGATAAAAAATGAACTGTCAGTGTTATTTTGTCGGATTTTATGGTCAGTGGTCAATTTCTTCAGACACTTGTATCGCCTTGTTGTGTTTTGTCTTCTTTATTTATTTATTTATTTATTTTTTATTCTCCATCAGCATCAGCCCTCATCTTGTCGAACTGATAAAAATCTCATAATCGGGCGATTTATCCTTCTGGTTTTATGGACCACCTTACCGGGCTGATGGGCTTCGGTAAATCTAGATGGCTGGATAAGCAACTGAGTGTGAGGATGAACAAGAGAAACACGCTCGATTCTCAACTCTTTTAAATAAAAAAGGGAAAGGGATCCTCGAAACTTCTACACTCTTCCAAACGCGGAATAAGATAAATATAAAGAGTTGGAGCCTTCGAGCCACTGGTTCAGAACAAAAAGGAGGAAATAATCATGCGGGAGATAGAGATGAAGATGGAGATGGAGGAGAGAAAGAACAAGAGTTAAGGAGTGTGCAAGTTGCTCAGGCGTGTCGGTGCCGAGATACTCGATTATGATCTCACGCCGAGATTACCTCATGTTCACCGATTCGCTTCTGCCCGCCGCGTAACACGGAGTCCCCTCGATTTATCCATAAATCAAACGTCCTTACTCTTCTTAACTTTACCCAAGTTACAACCTTATTCACATCACAACCTTATAACTTAGATCTGGCAACACTATACACTCCATATTTTACCCTAACCCGCCAAATTACCCCACCGTGTTCATTATTTCGCATTTTACTTAAAAATCAACAGACTGCTGCTCACCGAGTAATAAGTATTTATTTTTCGCGGCTTGCCTGTATCATCAGCCACTTCCGACGCGAATACTGTTATTACAAATTAAACTCCTGTAATTGCTAAAATTAAATTACCAACACTTGCAATTTACATTCTTGAATTATTTTCGCCAGTAAGGAGATACGGCTTGTGGTAATTTTTTTTTCGTCAACCTGATTCTCGTGAAGACGCTGATGAAGAAATTTATGCATTGAAAAATTAAAACAAACATGACTTTAAAAGGGGAGAAATTTTGAAAAAAATTTTTTTTATATTTTGAAAATGTTTCTGTATAAATTAATAATTAATTATTATAAATGGTTTATTTGCGTCTTTTAAAAAAAAATCAAAAATTTTTGTCCAGTCAAAAATGATAGATCATGATAATAATAAAGGTGTTACGATAAATTTATCCGTCCATTTCAGATTAACGAAATATTAAATCATCGCTATCCAGGCGGTTTATCTGAAGTTGGAAAGCCGGCTGGGATGCCAGTAGAGAGTGTACTTCTGCAAAAGTTGGATCCTACATTGATATATCACGCGGGTGGGTAATGCGCAAGTGAGTATGGCACGTGTGCTCGGCAATTTACAAGATGGTTATCCTTACCGAGATCTTGCAAACAAAAAAGAGCCCACTGTCTTGATTTGTATCTCTTAAAAATACCGTACTGTTTTTTTTCCTCTCCCTTTCTTTTATTTTCTTGGGTGTGAATTTTTTATGTCCCATCCCTAATCCTGAGGATTTCTGATGACTGAATTTCATCGATTTATTTATAGAGAATCGATTGATGGGGTTAGCGAAAAAATTAGAGGACGAAAGGAAAAGGTAGCTAAAAGGTGTCGAAACAGGAATGTTGTATTCCCATATCCAAAGTTGACGTAACTTTCGTTGGATCGGCAGATCGTTGGACAGTGACCTAGAGACTATCCCCTTTTGCGTCCTACAGCCATTACGAGATTCCCTTCTCTTTCACGCTTTTTTTATTTATTTATTTTTGTTTTTGTAATTTAGGCCCTTGTCCTGCTTTACGACCCAGGTTACCTTAAATTAGTATCATTATTATCATTATTTATCGTCATACGCCTTTTTACTAATTTTCTTAAAGTAACTTTCGATTTTTAATCACTCTATTTACTTTCGACAATCAGGCTCACTCTATAATTTTCGACGAAATTAAGGTTAATGATTTGTTATTTTTATTTTTTCATAGAAAGTTAATTTTTGAGGAAATTGATAACGGTTCACAATTTTTTAAGCTATAAGAATTATATTTTGATTTTTTTCCGTCAATAATTATAATCAAAACAATAAAGTCTAAATATTCGTTCATTCCAACATTCTTTATAATCTAATAAAAAATTTGTCAACCCACATTCAAGATTTTTCAAAAAAAAATTTGACAGTTTAAGTACCTTAATCTGTTTTTAAGATAAAAATGAGTTTAAAATCTGTTATCGCTGCTCAGTGACCATTAATCTCTGTCAGCCTAATCTATCTGATTTCTTAAAATCGTCAAATCACATTTCTAACTCTCAATCTAATTCAAAAGTTCTCCTGAACCTCAAAAAGTGTAAAAGTAGAAATCAAATAGTGATCATACTAATCACATCAACAAACCGAATGAAATTAAAAAATAATAATAAACTGTACAGTTGTTTCTTATTTTCCTGCGATCATCTAAAGCGATGCAATTGTTCTGTTAGTAAATAACAATTTAATGGTGGATAGTGCGTTCATTAACGCCCACGGGATACTCTTAGACTTGAGTCACCCTTGGATTAAACATGAAGAGTCTCAAGCTATATTATAAGATCGAGACTGTATTACAAGTATCATATCTTAGTAGATAAATAACATAAAATATTAATATTTAAAGCACGAGTCCTTTTTACATGGAATATTTATTTTAAATGAGAAGTAAATTCGAGTTTAATGATAATGACAATGAGCCGGAAAAGACAGTGGTTAATTTAATTGTTGAAATAAGAAATTAAAGAGATGGTTTAAGCTGATAAAAGTAAATAAGGATTGCGTCTATTTTGATGGAGAAAGTGGGTGTCGATCTCCAATGCACGTGGGTGGGATATTCGATGATGAGGCTTCGGCAGCATCGACATCACTGAAGACACCGAAGAGCACGAGTAATGTAAAGAGGATGCATAAAAATAAAAATAATAATGACGATGATCCAAGGGAAGTTAAGTCAAGAGTTGAGGTAATATAATGTTATATTTAACGATCGAGTTTTGATTAATCGAGGAGAGAACGCGATTGCGTGGCAATTTGTCACGGCTCAGCAGCCTCGGCTTAAGATATATGCTGTTATTATTAATGAATACCGTATTTCGCACCATACCAGGCCAAATAACAATAACAATCAGTGCCCAAAGGCTAAAGTATTTCAAATAATTTCTCCCCAATTTTGTTTCTTTTCTGTTTTCGTAGTACAATAATATAACAGATATTTTTCAAATATCCATTCATTTATTTTGCTGATATGATATTTTGAATTTGTTTATTGATTTTTGAATCGTTGAATCGAAACAAAAAAATTATTCAATAAATAATTCAGTTGGGTGCGCTGGAGGATAACAAATTATCTACCAGAATGACTAATGGCGATACACTAATTGGTTTTGGTACAAGCCATAAGGAAGCTAATTAATTAGTCAGTCACTAAGTCTTGACACGCCCGGAAGGTGTATCCCTTGAATTAGTTCTTTAACTTACACTGATTTATGGGGCCAATCGACATTCAGATGCATAGTCATTGCAGATCACAAAGAGTACTTTTGCTAATCAAGTACTAAATTACACTCGTCTGTAGTATTCTACATTAGGCAATTCTTATAGTTTTTTACATGAGTGTATTAATGAATCTAGTCGACTACTCCCGAATATTAATTACACAAAACTCGATTCCTATGGTTCTATCAATTCTATCATCAAGTTCAAAAGTCCTGCTGGTCGCTCTAGGTGGTGCAAGTGCTGATTTCTGATGATAGAAGTGAACTTTATTGAGTATGAGCATGATTTTGAGAGTTAAGAGATCGAAGATCGAGCCGCCTACGTGAGTTACGGCCACCCGTCACGATCTCGGTAAAATTACTACACGACCGCGGCACAAGCTTGTACAATATACACGGCGATACAATATCGTATAGACAGGAGATGCGCAATTGCAAATGATTACAGTAAAACATTTTGTCGCCATAAACGAGAGCACGTAATGATGCGAAAATAAGTTTGCTAAAGACACGGCACTCGGCAGCGAAATAAACAAGATGGAGATGTAGAAGAAGACGCTTCTCAAGATGAAGAAGAAGAAGAAGAAGAAGAAGAAAGGAACAAGAAATATTAAGTACACGGTCGGCACGACATTGGATGCAATGTTCCATGACGCCGGTTACTTTCGAGAGATCGATGTAGTGTCTGGTGTGCTTGAGAGTGGTCTTTCCTCGTCGTTACAAAGTAAACACAATTCGACGCACGTCGAAGGCTTTACGATCAACGCCTCAAACTTATTTTGAGGTGTCACGCTTATGTAACTTTTATTTGGACCCAAAATTCATTGAGGGAATTTTGAGGCAACCGGAACTTCGTTAAGTTTAACTCAGACAAGTAAACATATCACACCCTGTCAAAATGGTTCGTCTTAAATCATTTTTATGACTTTATACTGAAGTGAAATTCATAATATTATTGGTTATGATGACCGTCCAAACACAAGTTTAAATTAAGGTAAAAAATTTGAGACCTAATTGCAATTTTTTCAGGTGATTGATTAGTAATTGATTTGACTGGTGATAAAAAAGTGAATGCGAAAATTTTATTGGTGGATATACTTTGAGCTGCCGATGGAGGGTCATTATTAACTGATAAAGATTGTAAACAGGCTGGAACACTCGAGAAGCACTCTGCGAACTAAGAACGGACAAGTTTGCGGTTGCGAAATAAAAAATTGCCCTGCTTTCCCCTATCTCCACCAACGCTTCGACGCTCGTCTGATAATCGCCTCCGACTCTACCCTCCCTCTTTTCTCTTTTATTTTAATACCGTACATTTTAAGATTCGTTAAGCTTCCTTAGCTCCTTACAACTGTCGATTGCGCGATATGTAATTTACTAAGTAGCGGACGGGGAAAATTAGCTATAAAAAAAATTAACCCAACGATTTTTGCTCTTGTTTTACGACAAAATATTATGTATATTCTTGATAACAAATTTTATTTTATGGCCAATCATGATGATAAAAAAAATTTTTAAAAATAAAAAAAAAATGGTTACCGATTTAAAACAATTTTTATCGATATTTTTTTATTCTACTTAGAAAATTCCTCAGTTTATCATCGAGCATGTTATTTTTTGTCTCCTCGCGGAAAGTTTTTTCACACACGACGGATAAAATGGTATATGGATAAACGTAGGCATTTGCCGAGGATCAACCGAGCCGGCCTGTTGATACTCGGTCTCTACTTCCACCTCGTTGAATTATTAAAACCCGGTGGTCAAGGTACGCGACATTCGATCCAGCTTAACGATCGCTATCCGCTGGACTATAGATGTAATGTATGTTTCTTGAGAAACTCTTTCTCGATCCGAAGACTAAGAAATGACCACGTTGATCTATCACAGGAACATCCCGATACGACGTCTACTCGCAATTGGATCGTTAATAAATTAGTCATTTATATTTTATTTTTCATCATTACCATTACTTTTTATATTGCTATTCTCCCAATTATTTTGAATAATCAATTGATAGCTTTGATATTCACACAATACCTGATACTGAGTATTCAACTCTAGTACTCTCGATCATGTGATATGTGATTGATTAAATATTTTGTAATTTATTACTAATGCCATTATTAATACTGAGAAGCGTCAAGGGTACGTCATTTGAATATCAAAAGCCTAACAAAGCCTAATCACACTATATTCGCAATCATATTTTGGTTTATTAAAACGTTTATTAGTGTAATTGTAAAGATCATTAATGGTTCTTTTTTAAAAAAATTAATTTGTCTGGAGGATAGATTTTATTGAAATTAGAGGACTGAGTTTGCTGGAGAAAAATTTATTAAAAAATCACAGTGTCGAAAATGATCGATAATTCAAAATTCAAGTACCTCGATCGTGATAAATAAAAATTCGAGTCGATTAAGTATTAAGTATAAAATATTAAGTCAGATCAATGATTTCCCGAGGCGACAGTTATCTTCACCAGCATAAGTAAGGAGATCATGAGAGAAATTCTCAGCGGTATCTCGAATCTTTCAGTAACGAGTTTCGATTCCTACCAATTCCACGGCCATACATCACTCCCAGGTAGATACAATGGTGACTCGAACTTGGGCGGCGTAACCACCAATCCCCACGATAAATATCTCATTGTGCCGAACGAGAAAGAGAAATAACGCACCCGATAATATATCCTTATGTAAAGCTATACTCTCTATGCTCACTTTTCTTATTATATTTTTTTACTTATTCTTGTTATTATGTTTTGTTCTCTCATCTTTGTAATTAATTAACATTCTTCCCACTATTTTCTCTTTGCAAAACTATTAAATACTCTTTTCCAAACTCTGATACAAGTTTCTATTATTGTATTGTTTATTGTTCTTCGTGTCAAATCATTGTAGGAGCTGTCATCGATGGTCATTTTTTATTACTGTCACTATTCAATGAGTTTCTAGCAACTCCTTCAAATTGATCAAGTGCTTGATAGTTTCATTGTGTCAAATTACGTTTTTGATGATTGATTGTCTTTGTACTGAGATTTTATTTTATCTCAAGTATCATTCTAACGGAGGTTTTTTTTTTTTACCGATGAATTTATTAGTTTTTTTTTTTCTTCAGTTTAATAACTGATGGTTATGAAAACATTTTAGAAGTAATTACAATTATTACTAGGTTTGGTAATTGATTTTTTTAAAGAACTTTTAATACAGAGAAAAAATTTATTTCTTTGAAAGATAATTGATGCTATTAGAAAGGAATTGCAGAAATTAAATGTGTTGTAATTGTTGTTTTTTAGTTTTTGTAAATTTTTTTTCAATCTAAAAAAATAATAATAATCAAATTTGAAACAATATTAGAATCGGTCTCTACCTTACCGAACCAACAATCCCACGTGCTTAGGTAAACATTTTTATGGTCCAATCTGAGTTATGATTCTGGAAGGCAGCCAACGACATGCAGTCTCGTCCAACCGAAACCGAGAGCATTTGATTTTTAGCTGGTGGATTTAAACCCATCGTCTCGACTTTACTATTATCCTAATATACATATACTAGCCGTATTATCGATCAACTGTGATCTCGATTCCCAGTGATTTACGTCGGCCATGAATCACCTCGGTACGTCACGTTAACTATTTTGAATGAAGAGAAACGTCATCGACTTATATTAACCAAAAGCAAAACTACGAGGAAATAAATAGATAAAGTTTAGCAAACAGTCATTTGATTTTAAAGTCATAAACACGGTGCATAATAATTATAATCATCTTGGAATGCTATTCAATATAAATTTAGCAGTTTATAGACTTATAGATTATGTGAATCAGCGTTTAGTTAACATATACCGCGGGTTCGATGAATCAAGCTCTTTATATTTTTAGGATAAATCTTTTTACAAAATCTTCGCATAATCTTTGGCACTGGCGTTCTAAATTACTCAAGTTTAGTTCGGCAATGTAATAACATCGCTATTGGATTATATATTCTGGTACATAAAATGGTTG
Source organism: Cotesia vestalis (assembly GCA_000956155.1). Lineage (NCBI taxonomy): Eukaryota > Metazoa > Arthropoda > Insecta > Hymenoptera > Braconidae > Cotesia > Cotesia vestalis. Next base: position 27,018 of record JZSA01003059.1, read on the forward strand.
GGAATGATGCAGCTAGTATAAATAATAAATTGTAAAAAGTGATTTTGGGATTTGGCACCAAGTTTTTGCTTTCTAAACTAGAATGAAAATTCCTGAGATCTCGACGACCGGAAATAAAAATACCTTGCCAAGTGGCTGAGTCTTTTCTGGGATGGTAAAAAATCCGATGGTTGTCTGGTGGTCATCGGTGTGTAGGAGACAGAGGCTGCTCCTTTATTTATTTTTTTATTTTTATTTTGTTAAATGAATGTGTGGTGCAGTACCTTGCTTATAAATCGGTGTGTTAAAACACTGACGGGTTTATGTTTACGAGTTTTACTGTTGAATGTCAAAGTGGCGCGAGTTGCTTATGCAATAACACTTTGAACGCCGGGAAGAGCTATTGTGTGTGTTGTGTGTTCGATTTGTGTGTTGGGTATTTGTATATGTATTGTTAGGGTTGATGATGCCAACGCGTCGTTTGTTTACTCGTGGAACGGGTAAGGCGCCTTTAACAGCCTTGCGAAGTTGTTCCTTAGCATCCTTGCATGTCATGTACCTTTTATTTTATACAACCTTCAATTCATTATCGTGACTCGTTTGTTCAGTATATTTCGGCGAGCTGGTTGGCTAAATTTGCGGTAAGCCAATTGGAGAAAATATATATTGAAGAAAAAAATAAAATTAAATAAAAGTATATTTTAAAATGAAAATTAACTGATGAACCTTGAATTCATTGAATAAAATCTATACTTTATTAGCCGGAAGTCTCTTTGGGCAAAATAGTAAAAATCAAAACCCCGTGACATATTGTTTAAACAGTTAGCTCGGGAATTTATAAATAAAGTTTTAATAAATCTTTATAGAACGTACACACCGGTGAATGATTAGTGTGATCATAAAAGCATTGTCGGTTGGCTGCCAAAAACGAGGCATCAATCCAAAATGTCGTATGAAATGAAACAAAAGGAAAACAATCCATCCGAGATACAGAGTGACGGTACATATCTAAGTTAATTTCATTAACCGTTTTCAATCCAGAGTTATTCGCAAGCTTATATTCAAGATGACACTGATTGACACGCAGACTGAGCTTAAATGAAAATTATCACGCCATCCCTCCTGTCACTCCTAGTGCAAGGTCACTTTGTAGCCTTCTTCATTATAAATCATAAATGTTCGATAAATAATTGTTTTTGCTTTTGTAAATAAATTCCAAAATTTACGATTTAATTTATTTTAAAATTTATATTTCCAATTATTTAATATTGGAAAAAACGATTTAAACACTCTCAACTTTACTATAAATAAAATCTATTAACCTCCTGGTTACAAAAACATAATATAGTATAGTTATTTAAATAATAATTTATTCTTCTCAATAAATAAATAAAGCTTTTGTAGTCAAGTATGCCTATAAATCTAAATTGAAATGTTAATGAAAAGCAATCAACATTAATTACTCTGAACATAACCAATAATAATAATAATAATAATTATTATTATTGAATTGAATATAGATAAATAAATGAATAAATAAAAGTATAATATGTTTTTTTATCGAAAATGTCGAATAACAGGAGGAAAAAGAGATCGGTGTATTATTTACCCGGTAAATAAAGAGGCTCATATAAATGTAATTAATTTTTATATCTCTATAAAGATACCCAGCGTGTATATGTAGGTATGATAATACTCAACTCTCTGGTCGCTGGTCAGTAAGTTTATGTATCGACAGTAATTTTTTACCGACAATTCCGATCGAGAAGTCATGTTGTGACATTAATTCTTTCTGTTAGTGTGTTCACCGGGCGATAATCAGCCGGAACAAACGACGTGGGATCGGGTTCGATACGAGTAATTTAACGACTCCCGTGCTCGAGAATTCGTACACTGGCACCACATATACACAACAAGACAGGACAGATGGGACTAAGACCATTCTTATTTTACTGCATCCTCGATGGCCTACCTGCGATCGGCCCCTTAATTAGCAATTAAACGGGCGAATTATTGTAATAAACTGGCAACTGACCGGCTTACCGGCTTAACCAAACCTTTTGGTTCACTCGGCAGCTTCCCAAGTAGCACGCGGCTAAAATCACCTCCTTTTTATTCCAATACTTCGTTTAACTTTGTTTTTATTACTGTGCTTTGACCCTACAATTGCCGATACCACAACAAATTATTTCAAAAATCAAATATATTAGTTAAATATTAAAATGAAATAAACAAGCAAGCAAAGGAGGACCAAAACTAATGAGAAAAAAAAAAAAAAAAAACTATCATCGGTTTCAATGGGAGAGGAGACTGAACAAACCGAGGAATGCAAACAAATATACACAAGAGAGCATGAGGTTCTGTTGTTGGTCAAAAGGGACCAGCCTTGCCCTGCGTTCACAGTTATAACAATGCGCCTAATGAACCCACTCCGTGTCTTATTACCGCCGTTAATCTCCCCGTTTAATGTGAATATAGTACGCGTCTTATTGTTCGATCTTCATCAAACAATGCTACCATTTTACCCTTGTCTTTTCTTTTCTTTAAGATTCCTACCAACCAAAAGTTTGAGAATATTCAAGGTCCAAGAAATGGTGAACCATTTTAGGGTTGAAACTTTACTATTAATTGTAGAAAAGAGAACTCTTGCAAGAGCGACTTTTTGAGCATCCGCATATAGCATTGGCACAACCTCCTGGTCTTCCTTCTACTTAGCGAGTGGCGTCACCCGTTATGCAATACGCAAGAGAAGAGCCCAAGCAGGGATTGCACTACCAAACATCCCAAGTATGTTCTCTCTGGGGCATTCCTTTAACCCGGCAGTCGGCAACAATCACCCGCCCTTTCAATTTAAAGCTCGGTTATTTCTTAGCCAACAGTATAAGAGAGTTGTCACCGTTTTCTCTGCTCTATTTTACAGGATTTTATTCGCTAGCTGATTAGAATTTTAAAAATAAAAGTAATTGTAATATCAGAATTCGAAAATATAAATCAAATGTCCTCTTTTTTTTTTTATACAAACTCCTTCTTATTATCAACCGTTTACTACCCAAGAATTAATTGCTCAAGGCTTACAACCTTATTACAGAAATAAATGATTTAATTAAAAATTTATCGAGTTTTTACTGACTGATTTTTTACAACCGAATAAAAAGTAAATAATAAATAAAGTAAAAGCGGGTTGTCGACAATTAAACTTTTTGAAATTAAAACAAGTTGTTAAGCGCGTGCTTATCATTCCCGTGGATAATATGTTTACTGTTTACAGCGGTCTTGACGTTGCTTTTCTCCACTAAATAATATAATATAATATATATTATACAAAAATTATCAAATTTTATTCACCCACTCGTTCATCGCAAATGTATAAATATATTTTATTGGTAAAATAACGCAGTTCGACGACAGGTGATATGAGTTTAGTTATTACATAACAGATATTAAATTCTTCTATATAATACTGTATGACTAAATAAAATAAAATCAGCAATTTAACCGTGACTTTAGTCTCCGAACAATTTAAAAGCTATTAAATATTTTTTATACCGCATTATCTGTATTATATATATTAAGTCTTCGATAAATAACTCCCACGCGATTTGTATAAGAAAAATCTAAATATTCATTTATAATAATAATAATAATAATAATAATAATAATAATGATATATAAAATAACAATTGTGAGCTGTATTTGTGGCCTCTGGCACGTAGCTGGATGATGACGAAACGACTGCAATAGTCTGAAAAAAACACTAATGACGTGTCAGACAACTATATGACAGTTTCTATTTTTGTTACCCGGTAGACCGACGATAGAGCAAACTCATCAGGAAAAAAACTCATCAAATCGTTTTACTTTTTACTTTTCTTTAAATAACATTTTTTATTCTGTGTCATTTGTTTTTAAAAGACGAAAAATAGATAGATTATTAACCCGGTATTTTATCTAGTGGGTATTTAAACTTTGAGACTAACGTTCTGACGTAGGAATTACGCACAACGTTAAAAAAACTTTATTAAATATGATGATTTTATTTTTTTTTAAGATTTATTAATCAAGTATTTGTAAATATTTTTCACGTCACGATTTTTAAAAAAATTGATAAAGGCTTTTTTTTTTTTTTTTGTGGAAAATTCAATTCAAAAATTTGTTTAAAAAATTCCGATACAAACTCCATTAAATTTCTGAGATTTTATTTCAACTTACGCGAGTTTATTACCGTCATTCTTATTAAAACAGCTAGCTTTGATCCATAATACTCAGGTGTGACTAAATAAATTCTAGTTTCCGCATTTAAAGTCGGCAGTTTCTCTCAACATTATTCAATTCCATTTTACTCGATAAAAATATATTTCAGAAGCACACTCCCGCTTTTAGACTTTCAATATAAATATCCTTGATAAAATTTTCTCCTACACTTATATGTATTTGGAGTTCCCATAAAAAATCCAGTGACCTTAAATAATAAATTGATCACTATCACTTAAAGTACCGAGTAACATCTTAATTGAAGTATTTAACGGGAAATATCGGAATAATAAATAGTTTATATCAATAACAAATTGCTCGGGATTCTTTTCAGAAGTTTAAATTAAAACAATCAATAAAATTCCAAGCAATCAAGATAAGGGGTATTAAATTAATAATTATGACGTTAATCATAATAATTATAACAACATTTTTAAAAAATCAATTAACTTTGTGAAAATTAATCTAAAGACGCAAGGCCGATAAAGAATGAGCTCGATAATTTCTTGTCATCCCTGCTAATCATTAAAAATAGCAATGTCTTGCGGTTTAACATCTGAGATGGACTTTTTTTTATTTTTTAATTCTACATTCTTCATTGTATAATCTATGTAACCACGAGCCAAGGACTCGCCTTTCTAACTTTACCCACGCGACTTGGTATCACGACAAAAAAAAATGGAAAAAAAAAAAAAAAAAACATAAATATAATAGAAAAAATAAAAAGTAAAAATGTAGTATGTTTTACCTCATAATCGAATTGCGTACTGGGTTAATGATTAACAAGAGAGAAGAGAGATGAGTCTGTCTGCTTACCTGTAACGAAAAAACGAAAATTAAATTATATTAGTACCTTGAATATTGAAAAAGAAAGTACTATTAATAACAGAGATGTGTGGTGTGTATGTGGGAGTTTAATAAATTTCGGGTAATAACGGTCTCGTGTGTCTTCCACCGGCGTAATTTTTAACATATTTTACTTCTTTCCTTTCTCTCCCACTATCGCTTAACTTTTTTACATTTATTTTTTTCGCATACGTTTTAATAAATGACTCAATAATGTCATCCTCTAGTTTATATTTTTTTGAGAACATTATGTAAAGAGATAAAATCAAATAATTATATTATTTTATTTTTATTAAGTACTCTTCAATGTTTCAGAATAAATAAATTATTATTTTTATTTAAGTAAAAAAATATTTATGTTTATTGTTTCCTCGATTAATTGCAATTCAATTTGATCATTTTAAAAAATTTAAAATACTTATTTTGAATATATTATTGGAGCCCTTATTAGTTTTTTTTTGTATCCTCTACCTTTCTCTTAGAGTTTGAATTTAAGATTAAAAATCAAAATAATAATAATTTAAAATCTTGAAACGAGTAATAAAAAGATAAAAGAGGGAGTAGGGAGATTGAAAAACAGAGTAGAGTGAAAACGAAACAGAAACAGAAACAGAAACAGCAACAGCAACAGAAACAGAATGAGAAAGAGAAAACAAACTAAACTAAAATAAAATAAGTGAAGTAGTCGAGAAGACGCAAATAGCACGCCAAACTTAGCCTAACGGACTTGCCAGGCACATCTGAAGGGGGAAGTAGTTTAACGTCGACTTAACTTCTCATTTCTTCTCTTGTCTCTTTTCCTCTGGCATCTAAAGCGACCTCTCAGACCGACAACCAACTATCAGAACAGATAAATTTATACCTTGCCAATAAAATTAAAGAAAAAAAATTCGGTATGAAGCAACCGGGTTGCGGCAATCGACGTCATAAACCAAAAAATAATCAGTTAAGTACAAAGTAAACAATAGAAATGCTTAAAGTGTTAATTAAGACCCGTATACTTACACTTAAACTTCCATTTCCAAGTCCGAGATTATTTTATTTGTTGTGTAAGGTCTTTTCAGGACTATTCAATTCCCTCGGTATATGTATACATACAAACATATATCTGATGGCTTAACTTGTTTGTGGTGTTATACCGGGTACGGGCGTGTCATCAAGGCACGTAAACTCGGAAATTTATCGGCGAAATATTTACCGTAACGAGATATTATTTTGAGAGCGGTAAAATAAGACCGTGAGGAAAAAATACTGCCGTGGATTTTTAAAATTCATTTGAAAAACACGTTGCGCTAATTGAAATATAAATAAACCCCGATGGGATTAATAAGATGAGCAGACTGGAAAATTATCAGAAGAAGATAAGTTATGGACTTAGAGCAACGAATTGATAATTACCGGGCTGATATAGATAAATCTAATGAGTTATTTGGTTTACCCAAGAAGAGAACAGAACAGAGATTTTATGTGTACTGATGTAAGAAGAAAATAGAACGAAAACATTTATCTTCAATGTCTAACAGCACAAATAGTTAAGAAGAACTGGTTAAACAATATTTATTTATATAACGAGGCTTAGTTATCAATAAAAATTTATTTTTATAAAAAACTATTCATTTATATTTACAAAAATTATACCTAATACCAAATGTATCTATTCTCCTTCCTTTTTCAGCCACGCCCCTTAACAACTTTAGTAACGCTCCTAGCAACCGTCAACAAGCAATACCTTTTCTGAAACCTTTTAGCATTACTTAAAAATTTCGTTCATTCGAATAAAGTCTGAGCCGTTTGCTTTTGTATCTTAAAAATTGAACGGTTGATTCGTCACAAAACGTTAATACGAGTACAAGTTTGATCTTGAGCGTGGATTTAGCGACGGGAGAAAAAAAGGAAAAAAAAAGGGGCCTCAAGCGAACTGTAAAGCGATTAAGAGTTAAACGATTCAGCCTGAAGGTATCGTTTAGACCAGTGACTTGTTTACTTGAGATAATTTAACTATAAATTAAATACATTGTACCTATTTATATTTTTGACATTAAACATTATTATTGTAAATATTAACGTAATTACTTGAAAACAGCAAAAAAAAAAAAAACTTTGAATCTAACAGTTTATCACTTTGACCTCATTAAAAATAGGTGTTAGATAAGTAAAAAATTAACGAGATTAATTAAGGGGCGTGGGTAGAGCGCTAAAATAATATCCAAGGTCTCGTAGATGATAGTTTTTAATTTGATAATTTGATAATTAATAAGAAAAAAAAGTAGAATAGTGTACTAATACTAATACTAATACTTGTAAGATGCTCGGGTCTGCAGTTGCTCTAGCTTTTAGCTTTACATAGCCTAAGTGACGTCTCGCCATTTCGGGAATGGCCGGGGGAACGTCTTTACGGGCTAAAACTCTGGACAGAAATATCCCGAACGCAAGGACAAACTAGTAGCGAATTTAAACGGTTAACTTAGATGCCAAACTTAGAAACTTTCATCTACAAGTCAAGCTGTGTTATTTCATTTTGTTATTATAAATAAATTATATAACATTATTGTTAATAATTAATTAAAAATAAAGAAAGTAAAATTAATTATGTAAATTAATAAACACAATAAAATGTCAGGTTAAATGTTTGCCAAATATTTAAATCAAAAGGACGACGTAGATTGGTATTACTATTAAATAACCAAATGATATATGTATATCATTGAGTCATTAACTAATTTCAGAAAATATATAATATGTTTTCATTCATATTTCTGGTGAATGATCAAGATTGGAAGGCCTGTAAGGATCGTAAGCTTAACGCCAACGACCACACGAATTTTATTTTAAAATAAAATAATAAATGTTTGCTTTAAAAATAAATAATCTCTGAAAAATTAATTTTTAGTTGTTATATATAAAATATAAAATAGAATTAAGATTAAAGCTATTATTGTCGAGTAAATTAACACACTGAATAAATGGGGTGAAAATGAATGACAAGTGTGATGTAATAATTCATTAAGGGCAACAATAATTAAACTTCCTAGATTTTCTAAGCTAACGTCACCCGTGCCAAAAGTTGTCATATCTCAGCAATGCTCTGGTCCTAATGACTCGGATACACTTATAACGCGTGCAAGAGGAAAACTTATGTTAATAGAAATAAAGAGAAAAACCGACAAACTATTACATTACATAGTCGAGAGAGTAGAACAAAATAGTTGTACGGAAACTTGGAAAAAATCGGTAAAAATAGATAAGAGGAAGTAACGCTTGACGAAAGGAACAAAGAATGACATCTTTACTTAAATTAAATTCGTTGGGAGTTGTAGAGGCTAATGACTCTTCTTTTTTTAAATAAGTTTATCTCTATGCAACAATATTAATTATAGAATATACAAGTATTTCTACATCAGGATATAAATATACGGTTTGATCTCGTGTTTTTCGGATTAATAATATTATTAAGAGACGGAAAATTATCGTTTGATTTATGGAGGATTTTCATTTATTTTTACGTTGTTTTGGAAAATTAATGAAAGAATATAAGTCAGTTAAAAACTAAAAATTTTTTTCCTAAAAAAAAAAAAATTATACCAACTCCAAGTATTCTTTAAATAAAACCTTCAAAATTAATTCCCATTTCTCAAAAACGACACCGAGATATTTCAAACCAATTTCTCACAGAAATTGACCCCAGGATCGCTGAAATGAACTCGAACGGAGTCGCCTTGCAGGGGATTTTCCAGATCAAAAACATTTTCTCTTTTTTCCACATATGTGTATACGTTTTTCAAAAAAAAAAAAAAAAATTGAAAACTATCGTGGATAGTCTCTGACAACGTGTCATTTATTTTTACGGACATACAGACACGCCAGGGTGAATGTTTAGTTTTCAGTTAGGTGGATGCTGTGTCAGACACTTGAAGAGTTCGCAGAACTTTGTACCAGCCAGACAGCGTGGGCTTCCATTAAAAATCTCACAGTTGGATATATTGAAAATTCTAGATCGTAGGACGTCACAATCGGTAGAATGACTCCTCATATTTGTATTACATCAATGATAAATAATAATTATTATTATTCCATATGTAATATGTCATATATGATAGTAGAGAAAAAATCTAATAAACAGTACGGTATTGATTTATAAACTCACGCTGTAATAAATTTGTGGAAATTTATGGTAAGAAATTTTACATAAAGTACAGAGGATCTGATTTAGGGCTTGACTCAGATGCAAGGCGCCTCTATCTGCATATTGTTGATTGTCTGGTAATACTAAATTGCCAGAAAATAGGTGTCAGTATAGGGAACTAGAATCATCAATCAGAAATTAGGCGATACGGTTAGATTGGAGATGGTAATAATAATAGTAAGAATGACAGAAGACATCAGTAACGCCCGATTTGCTTAGACAGGATCGTGATATATTATGAACGACCGGTACAGTCGAAAGTTTACAGTCCACGATCTAATACTAACGTCTAGTGTCTAATATGTGTAAGTTGAGCGGAAGTCAGGTGCAAACCCGCTTTTAAGAGCTAACTTATTTCCAGTTCTGGCTTATCTTTAGCGTTTCCGGAAACGGAAATAACATAACAAAAATCTCAGCAGTTGCACAATATTTAAAATTTTTTTAAATAACTGATAGAAGAATTAATAATTTATCATTAAACTAAATTCAGTTTTGCAAATATGCTGTCAAAATGGTCAAAAATGTTAAAAAAAAAAAAAAAAAAAATATACGTAAAGTAAACGGAAGAGAATATAAAGACAGCGAAGAATGAGAACAACGTAGCGCTTTAGCCGTGTAACGAGAAGTACATCTGAGACTTGTTTAGTTGTTGAGAGCATAATATCCATCCTCAATCTCAATCTGAATTCTGAAGCCTCTCTACAATCAAACAATCCAGCTATAATATAAAATAATAACATAACATAATGTAAGATATAATACACACGAGCATTCGTCCCATGTCGGATTTTGTGGGTGTAAGGTGTCGCCGATTTGGATGACGGCCAGTTTTCGGGGACTACGCCCACGTAACGCACATACCGTAACGATAAATAATCCAATGGTGGCTCTGCCAAAATAAAATAAAAAGACGCCGGCGAATTTCTGCCTTGCGCAGTCTCCGTCCGTCTCTTTAACATTAAATCACGGATCTCTTTATTGCAACTTTCACGCCTCAATTGTCATCAAACTAGTTTTGATTCTAATTGTCCATCCAATTCGCTCAATCGGATAATCTCAGCTCTCAACACTAAACCAAAAGACTTCTCTATTATATATATATTATATTATCTATTATATTATCCATCCAATCAACTCTTACTTGCTCGTACAAGAGTAAGTTATTCTATTCTATATTCTATTTTGGTAGAGTTTACTCAAAAAATAACAAAATTTACATTTACATCGACAATACATCATATGTGTAGTACACATAACCAGCTTGATCCAGTTACGCAATCACCCACCATTCCTAGAGACATTTGTTTTCACTGTAAGAATTAAATACACCAGACTAAAAAAATTGATTCGCTTTCGCTAGGTTAAATTTATTTGCGTAGCTGCTCAGATTATTCGCAATATCTCTTGTGTCCAGCCAAAGTATTTATCAACCTTATTAATGTTCAACTTATTCTACAACTAAACGTTTAAAGAAGCGTAAATTATCGTTACGGAATGCAGAATCAGATTCTAAACTCAAAATTATAGAAAAGAATTCCTCTAAATCCACCGGAAAGATTATTACATTTTGAAAAACTTTCTAAATAAATAAAAAATACATTTAATGTATCTTAATTTTGTTTCCTCTTAGCTAACTGTTTGACCCAGTTTCTAAATTATCCATTGAAAATAAGAAAAAAATAACAAAATATGCTTTTTTTAAAACTAAAACTTAAACTAACCAAACTCCTTTTTTTTTTTTTTTTTTTTTTTTTTTTTTTTTTTTGCAATTGTAGCTTCAGTGTAACTGTAACACAGCGAAAAGGTCGAGATTTAGCGAATACCAAATACCAGATTACAGACCTACACCATCTCCGACTACTTTCTATATTTAGAATCTGTTTTTCATCGACAGCTGTTGAGCCTCATGTTTACGATCCATTCGACTCACCTACGATAAAAAGCTTTATTTCATTTGCTAACAAGTAACCCTATGACCGCTCCAAAGAGCCTATTGTTTCAAGACATTTCTAGTTAATTTCCGGTTTTCGAGCCCAAAAAAGCATCTTCAAACATACAATTCTATTGCAAACAAATTAAACTCGATGTAAAGTTTAGACGTTAGATTAAAATTAAAAATTGATCGAAAAAAATTTTCTTCAAAACGTTCATTGAAGCTTAATGCACAATTGAGATAAATATATAAATAGTAAGAATTTGAATTTATTCTGAATGAACGTCAAGTGGATGAGGTGTGATGATATGAAGACAGGAAGAAAACTTGAGAGGAAAAGCACCCGTTGGTTAATATCTTCCAACTGAGGTCAAGTTCTATGTATAGAGAAACCTGGCAAAAAAATTAGAGCGGTCAAAATTTGAATCTGACTGATAAATGTATTGGCGTTAGCAGTGTTACATAGTCAGCACAGGTGAACAACCGAAGATAAAAATACTGAGGACACAACAAAGACAAAGAATTGAGAGGATTAGATGCTTAGAACCCGATCGGAATGCGATGGACGAGCCATATACATAGTTCACATACGAGCACTACAAAATTAATGACCCAGAGTGAGATTAACCGTGCCCCGGGTCTCAATTAAGCCTGACTTTTCATCCAAACTTCCGTCCCACTTTCTGATCAAAAGCTGACGCCATTAGTTGATCAGTTAATTCGCCCAATTAGTCTTCTTGTCTTATCTGCTCATCATAAATAAACTAAACAAACGTCACGGATTTTATGAATTAGTTAGTAGGTAGTAGTAGCAGCAGCACTTGCACTCATTAATCCACGTTAATCATAGGTTAATTCAATCACACATCAGCCAAATGTCAACAAAATTTCGTTAGTTTAAACTCAAACGAATAAATCAGCACAAACGATTAATAAAACCACAATGTTGGTTGGCAAAAACAAATCGTTTAGTTATATTTCTTGAAGGCACATTCTTTGGACAATGTCGTACCCTCACAGTGTTTACAGCGCTTTGCCCTCGGCTCAGGCATTCTGCGGTGACCTCGTGACCTCACCGATATTCCATTTTCGGTACACACCGTTCAATGGATTTACTGTTTTTCACTAAATAGTCTCACTTCACTGAACATTAGCATTACCCTGTTTTGGAACAACTAATTTTCAATCTGATTTTATTTTAGATTTTTTAAAATTTTTAAATCAACAAAACCAAAACACTGATTTCAACAAACTGTCACACATTATTCATTATTCAGTACAGGGAATGCATGTCTACACTAGTAGGAATGATACGTTGGCTTAATTTACATACGCTTCATCAAAATCTCAATGTTCTTCAATTTTAATCTTTTGTTTCACTCACCAGCTATGAAAATGCAATTAAAGTGACTTTCAGCCATTGTCACATTACTTTTGGGGTACTGTTTTGTCAGTAATAATTACATTTTACAAAAAACAAAAAAAAATAGATAACGAAATAGCGATAAATTGTTTTATATTTTTGAATCTGTTTCTGTTTTCACTGACACTCACTGTTCACAAATCAAAGGTTCTGATTCAACATATCAACTTGCTATCACCAGACCGAAAAAGAATCATATCTAAAAAAACGTGCTGGTTGATCGTGGAGCGCTTTGCAGCCATCTCACACGCTTACTGACGGATGCTCGACGCCGGGACGCCTTAATCTTCGGGAGTACTCGGTTCACCCTCTCGGTAAGCGTCGGGACGCCTGTACTGGCGTCACGCCAATTGCAATTGTCGACGACAACGACTGCTCAAATCCACGCATCAAGACCACTGCCTATTTTTCTATTTTATCTACCGCTTCTTCCTTCAAAAACAAGTCATGCAATTGCTTTGCATACGCAAACTCAAACTTCATTCATTATAATTAAAATAATAAACTAGATAACCAAAATTAGTATAAGTAGGACCATCAAGTAGACCAATAGATGCTGTAATTGTTGGATAATTTAATTCTAGTCATAAGTATTTTTATCACGTCCTGCATACCAAACAAGTTCTATTAGATTTTGGTCTATCTAAGCAATTTTCTGTGGATGGCGTCATTCGATGGTTTAAAGGCTGAAGTTTAAACAGAACAGATGGCCTTTGTGGCGACCGTATATTTGGTATTGCTTCTAGTCTTAGTATTAGTGATAGTTCTCAAACTGCGCAAAGTTATAGCCACAGAAAAGCATTATTGTAGAAATAGGTGAGCTAAAATAAGTAAAGCAAAGCCCAACTTTTAAAATGTTAATGTAAACTAATAAACATATTTTGTTTGTTCGGAGCTTTTATTAAATGGTTGTCCCATATTGTCTACGATCCAAGGTTTTTGGTTTTACTTTTGTCTCTTATTCGTAATTTCATTTACGTTGTTTTTGTCTTTCGACACTACTTCTATTTTGTTCATCGAAGTCATTGAATCTAAAGAGAATATATGTTGAGCTTGTTGACGAAAACAACTAGTTAACGTTATTAGTAAATAAATTACAAGGCTACTCAACAAACTCTATGATATATTATATACTATTAGTTGAGTAATGAGAAAGTGGATGCTCGAGTAAATAAACCGTTTATTTTTAATGATTTGGGCGACCGTTTCACGGGGTTAATATATGCCTTAATTACTGTGATTATCTTTTTTTTTTAACGAGCTATTTTTTCCTCTAGTTTTTCAACTATTAATAGACAAATTAATTATTTGGGAGGTTGCTAAATAATTATTTTTTATTTGCTAATCAATTGTAAATTTAACAACGCAATGCTCTAATATATAAAGTTAACTGTAAAAATTAAATAGACAGTATTGTGACGAAAATAGTACAAGGAATTATTGTGCGCTTGAGCATGGTTTATGTTAAATTGAATCACCGATTAAATAACGGCTCGATATTATTCAACAAAAATAATTATTTCCTCAATTACTTTTAGAAAAATTTACTGTATAACCCTCGAACTCGAATTCAACTCATTTTTAATGAAACTATCTAATTCAGTAGCAAGTGAAATCTATAAAATTTACATTTTTATTATCAAAAATGTCTTATATATTTTATATAACTGAGTACAGTGCAATGCCTATCCTATGTACGAAAACATACGATAAAAATATCGCGAGTTTAATTTTTTAATACGAAATTTTGATTAATAGTTTCCTGAATATATAAGCATTACACTCGCATATGTATTTCATGATTTAATTCCCCTTATATTTGAATTTTTTATGTCTCTTAAACCTAAATATCTCAAACTTTACTGGATCATTCATAGAATTATTTTATATATCTTTACATCTTTTATATTTTTGTAATTTTATTTAGAGCATTTGCTTCCATGCGTTTAATGCATTATTATTTATTTTTTGAGCTTTGCATACCGTTTGTTATTTTTTCGAAGAAATAAAGCCCTGACTCTCTAAACCGTACGTATTTTATCCTGTTTCATAATAAAAATAATAATATGATAAACTTATTTTTATAAATTTTCGAAATTCACATGGATGGAAAATTTACACTCACGATTAAATAAGTCGAAAAAGTATCGGCGAGAATTTTGTTATCATTATTATTAGAAATAATAATAGAAAAAAAATACGAGCGTAAAATATAGAGAGTTTTATGAAGAAAAACAAAAAATACAGTATAATTAATACCGACATAAAGAAAAATTAAAACTATATAACAACATATATTTCTTGATCGTTGATGTAAGATAAGTTAAGCACGAGTGTGAAAAATATGAAAGTGAATAAATATAAATAAAGTATGAGGAATGAATTAGTGCGGTATGAAGACCAAGAAGTAAAGGGAAGGACCGAAATTCGGATGGAAAAAAAGTAAAGGAAAAAATTATTTTTACAAGAGTAAGTGCGTTTAAAGCTGATGGATGCACTCAAATTATTTATTAACTCTTAACTCTTGACTCGGGTCGTCAGGCTGAGATAATATATGGTCTATAGAGAGAACTAACCGGCGAATCAGGAATTTAAAATTGCAATAATATTTTTTAAGTTATGGGAGTTTAAACACGTTTTTATTTATTCTAACATACTCTAGTTCTACTTCTACTCTTTTCTTTTAAAATTACAGCAGGTTATGGGCCCAGTACTATTTCAAGAACTTTTCAACACGTTAAATTTTGTCTTATTGAATGATTATCACCTGGTTTACCAAAAATTTTAAACATTAAACTCCAAAACAATTTAAAAAAAAATAAGAAAGTGATGAACAAGAGCGTAGCGGGAGTAGCCGAGCGAATCACGATAGTTGGCTATTCTCTACCGGGTGGCCCGAGCCAAACGTCAAAAATAAAATAAAAGCGCCGCTTTGCTCAAACTTACACTGTTGTCCTCGGCAATAATACTATGTGATTAATTTACCGCGAGGCTTAATGCTATCACACAACTCACTAGCTTGCTTTTAGTATTTACTGAACAAACACCCTGCCTACGTGACTTTTCCACAGAGTACAACGTCTATGATATATGCTACATATACGTAAATCATGCGAATGTTCTGATTATGACATATTTAAAACAAATTTCCTCTAATATAACGATGAAACTAAACTAATTGGAACCGCTACAAGCTCAGCACAGATACCAAAATTTATATGTCTTGAATGTATACGACATTAATAATAATATATTGTTTTTATTTGAGGCAAGTAAATGCCAACTTAACGCCTTATGAACATACACTATCTCATATAGATGTTAGTTTGGGAAACAGATCTCCTTTAAGTCCAAATTAATTGTTCATGTCAGAAAAGTTTCATTTTTGAGCTACTGCTTTGCTACTGTTGGTCAGGTCATCTGTTATAGACAATCTAGAACGGGCAATAAATTAACAATAGAGAAGAGACTTCAGTATTTGCAGACGGACATTTATCTAAGATTTAAAAGACACCTTCAAATATAACAAAAATTGAACTATTGTTTAAAATATAATTTTAAGTTAAACTAAACTACACTGAATTATTATATATTTAGAAAATTTTTGACTAAAACAATTTTCACAAATTTAAAATATCAAAAAATAGTAAAATAAAAGAAAGTTATTCTTTGGTCAATAAAGAAGCTCTAAAGTAAGGTACTGCGACAGATCTCACAATGAAGGTAAATCGAGTTGCGCAAGCCTCGTTTTACTCTGGGTCTCATTGGATTGGAGTCTGGACTCTAGAAAGAACATACAGCAAGTATGAAAGCAGAAGACGAAGAAGCTGCTGCTGCTGCTGCTGCTGGGGACAACGACAAACGACGTACGAAGGTAACTTGGGCGGCTGTGTAACCTGTATGTGAAATAACTCGTGTGGGAGTCGCCGTGAGTCAGCCATGGCCAGAAATACACGACGCCTTGCCTACATTCACAATAACAACACTCTTAACGTCACTCGTTTCGAGCAAAGGTACAGCATTATGATTTTCGCAACCCAGACCATCACTCTGCACCATGTCCTCGCAATTGCAATTCTTCATTTTGTTTACATTGCATCTAATATGAGCTCCTCCGGAACCGAATCGACAGAAGGGACAGCAGGTACTGCAAACATAGTACCAACGATAGTAAGTAATAACAGATATTGTTTAAACGCAGAGGCGTGATAGTCTAACTTGAGCAAAAGTTCAAATCAAAGACCACATTAAGACCAAATTAAAGATCGTAATGGTCCAAGCGTGGGCGTAAACGCGAGGCTTTACTTGAGATAATGCTCGGTATAGGTGAGATAATTCTGCTAATCACAGGTGATCCGTATCTGAGACGTCTAGTGGAGAATTGAGCCCCAATTATTCGCCCATTTCGCAATTAATCTCCAACTGGTAACAATTTAAGTTGATACACGCGTGTTAGTTATTACTTTATTACATTTGGCTTTATAGGGTCAGAATTTGAGTCTGGATCTGAGTTGAATTGCATCGAAACTGGTAATGGTTTTATTTAAGATAATCCCGGATGAGTCATGCTCATGCCTGGTACACCGTTCGCTAAACGAATGGGTGACGTTATTCAGCCCAATTATCTCTGGGTCATGGTATGCTCTCCTATTGCGTCAGATCACGATTGCACTTTTTGAGGAGTGAGGTTGTTGTTGCGTTTATTTTATTGTAAGGTTAATAATAAATAAACTCATAACTGGTAACGAAGATTTTTTTTTTTTTTTTTTTTTGATGGCTCGCCGACTATCATATCAGGCGTTATATCACTTGTCATATAATGAGGGTCATTATTTACTGGGCGATGGTGATGTTGTTATTACAGCGCGAGTTTACTAATAAGAGGTATTATATATCGTATGTCTGATAATCGAGGAGAATTTTATAAAACAACAAGTATATGATAGGGAGACAATCGGGAAAACGACGTTAGGTCGTGTTAACGCGAAATGAGTGACGTGTAGGATGAATCCGAAATGACGGCGTTTACTAATATTATACTTTTGTCAACATGATTGGTATATCAGGAGAGCCAGACAAGGGACGTAAGAGAAAAGAGAAGTCAGAATTTCGAAATAACAGTAGGTGGATCATTATAGAATGTGGTTCTGAGTAAACAAGAGCGAGTACTGGGAAATTGAAAAAGGTGAAAAAATTACTCAACTATGAATTGTATCTAAATAAATAAAATTTAAAATAAATATAATTTATCAGAATTTATCAGAAAAGTAGTGTTAAATTCCCGTAAAATTTACCAAAATAAAATCAGTTATGGTTCAGAATTTTGATTGTCTATTAAATTTATAGGACAAAGATATAAATCCAGAAAGTAAAGATTTATCTTCTCAGTTGTTGTTTTACGAAATGCTACGAAACGAGGTATATTGTATACGAGAGATATTATGCTGGGTTATTATTGCGAAACGGTAAACGTCTCAATGCGATCATAAAATGTGCCAGTGAACTCGATTTAAAATTTCCAATTATCAGACATCTTCACTAGGAGTACGAGGGTGTAGCTGTACCTATTTATCCATCTACCTAATTCACTATTTGACCATTTACTACTCAATCTAATGAAAATAAAAATAAAAACAGTAATTTATAGCCTATATACCTCTCCTACATCTTATTAAAACAAACACCTTTGATTTACTAGCATCGCTGATTAACAGATTAATAATAAAATTCTTTACCGACATCTAAATCATGCGGGATGCTCACGCTTCCATTCGCAATTTACGCAGCTCATCGCTACGTGTCTCTCGGTAGCAATGTTAATGGATAACATCATAATCATAATACATTACATGCATCTTCCACACATGCACTCGGGTCATTACTGCCCATTTCTATTCCACAAATTTAAGGGTGTGTACAAACGTGATGCACTTTCTATACAATATATAATGTAATACTTCAATATATATTATATTATTTACGCGCGGGTGTGGCTCGAAAAGCTATCACAAATTTTTATTACAGAATTAGAAATTTTTGATTTAATTTTCTTAAATGGAAAATTGAAAAGAAAAAAATTTTTTTTTAACGCGAATTCTAATTCAATTATTTTTTTTTTTTATTTACAATCCACAACCCTGAGCCAGATTATTTTCCAAGTAGAGACGCGAGACACACTTATATAGAATAATGTTACAACTTTGAAAATAATTGTAATGACATCTTAAATATTTAAAATAAAATAAATAAAACAATAAATCCATTGATGTCTTTCCGGTTTACTTGTCAAAAAATTCAATTAAACTCTTAATGCCTTAAATTCTGGCTGGCAAAGTGCCTTAATAAAATTGTCACGCGCTAACGTTTGATCGTTAATCGGATACTTAAAGTTATATTATATTATATATCCATTTGGTTTGTACTTATTGTTAATCACTGTCCAGCGAAAGATGTCTCATTTTATTATCCTAAAATGTAATCGGCAATAATTCCCCCAACAATATTATATTATATTAATACACTAAGACTATTATAATTATTTATTTATTTATTAATGATCACCATCTCGTGATTCTTAGTGGGACAGTGACAGTGACACTGAGCCGTTAGGAAGACCGAAAAGAACTCATCGAGCCGGAATATCACTCATTTACCATTTAAGATTCACTAACACGTAGGGGATTTGTGATAATCTTCGATGGGAACAACTATAATGAGATTTGAAGGAGCTTATTAAATATTTCATTCAATTGATTAACTTGCGATTAACATGACAAGAGAAGTGTTACTTATCGATGTAATTCATATTAATTTAAAGTGTATTATATTAACTCGCGAAAAGCGACAGTTGGTAAAATAAATTTTTAAATTAAATATCTCGAAAATTGCACTGTCCGAAAATTTCATTTTCAAAGATTAATTATTGAAATTTAAAAAATGTCCTACGCCATAAATTTATTGATGATATAAATTCCATCAGATAGGAAATGTCTAGAACAAATAAAAGATTCGATCTTTTTTATCGATATAACTATGTTCTATTTATGTTATTATTTTTAGTTATAATTGGAACGAAAAATGGGACTGAGTTTGATCTAGTTGACTAGTTTTAAAAACGCATGAATTAATTTTAGAGGAGGAAATGGAATAAAAAATACAAAATCGTAGATGGAGATAGTTAATACCCTCGTCAGAGCGGGCCATGGAGGAGATAATCTCTCTCAATTTTTTTGTTTCTCCAGTGTATTAAAAGATGTAGTCATAAGATGAAAATAAACTATTACAAATAGTGACTATCTAAATAGTTTTGTTTTGTTTAGCTCTATTTTGTTGTAAATCTCTTTAAAAGTATTAACTTATAGAGAGAGGACTAAAAATAAATATAAAAATAATAAATGTGATTAAAATGGTTGCCCTTTCACCCCATTTAATATAAATGAAAAAGAAATGTTAAAATAAAGGCAAAGCGCCAAACGTATCGGTAATTTATTGTAATAAATTCAGTAATAAAAAAGCATGAGATTGTTCTTGTGACCTCTTTGAAATGGTTGAAATGTTGATAGACAGTGAGTGAGTAAAAGATATAATTTGCAGGTTTCGTAGAGTTGTAAGATTATCACACGTTTAAGTCCGTGATTCCTAATCAAGGTGTCTCGAGGACAACGAAAAGAAGTTTTCCAAGCACCGGAGGCGAGATCATTAGGCCTTCGTGGCGGCAACGGCGATTTAACTGACACGTTTGATCGTAAACGGACAAGAGATCGTCGCAATCGCAGCTCCGTTAACGTTCATCGATGCAGTTGGAATCGCGATCCGTGATCCGGTTCTCGATATCGATTCTCGTGTTATATACTCTCGCTTGTATTTGTACGAAAGCACCGAGATCCTTTTCGGCGATCGGCTTCTTCGCTAACAAAATACTAAAGAGAAACTCTAACTCTAAAGAACACTGATCATCATTTATTCCCTACTGCCTACTGCCTACTCTCGCTATTATTTAATATATTTTACCCGCAAATAACTTCCATAATTGAAATAATTATACGACCGGTGGCATTAAATACCATTTGGTTGTGATTAAGGGCCACTTACATTTTATTGCGTTTAGTTTCTAGTAGTAACAATTTATTTTAAATTATTCAACTTTTAATGAAAATATTTTAACAAATGCTTTTCCTCCTTCCCTTAGCATGCCTAGCAACAAAACTTCAAAATTCTATATTAAATTTTCATTTAAAAAAAAAAGTTAAGTGCATATTTGGCAAGTTAAACTCTTACAATTAAAATATTGGCTTAAATTCAAGAAAATTTAAACCGATAACTGACATTGTAGTAAATGCAAAATAAACTAAGCTATAGTCCAAGGAAAACAAATTAGCAGTGAGAATATATCGTAGCAAATATTTTATATCGCGGAATGTTTTAATTAACAACACCAAATAAATATCCGCGTGATTTAGAGGACAATTACGGAACAATTGTAAACAATGTCAAAAACTGAGAGCCTGTGAGGTAACATGTGGCGAGTCGGGCACAACTGTCGAGCGATAAGTCTGGAGAGGAGTGTAAAAGTAAATAGTGAATGTTTGTCTTTCATTTGCATTGCTGTATTGGAGTATTTATGTAAGTAGAGGCCAATTTTCACCTGGCACGCAAGCTCATAAACTCTAAGCTGTTATATTATGTACAAAGTTTACAAAGTGCCGGACTACTGAATAACACCCAACAGTGCATCAGTGCCGAGGACGAGAAGATCTGCTCAAGAGAGGACTAATAAGTCGGCCAGCATGACGAAGACAGACAGGTGCAAGAGCTGTCGCGCCATCCACTAAATAACTATAGAATAGAAATGACCAGAACGTGGATTTATAGAGGTAATATCCTCGTCAAAGACTTGTAATTTGTTGAATATTTTTGACTTTACTCTCAATCATTTATACTCTTTACTAATTTACAACCGCACCTACACAGTCGACAGTTTCAACAACCTGTTTACTCTTGAGCAATCTTATTAGTATATTTATTCCACATGTTTATAGTTCAATTAATAATAAGTTAATAAATTTTTGACTTCCCCTTTTTCGATTATAACTTCCCGTCTATGTTTGTTTTTTGTAAGAGATATTTGGACTTGAAGAAAATTTCAAAAATCAAAAATCGGAATTTATGGTTCCGGATCTTTAAGTGGCCATAACTTTTTTAATAATGGCTCTAAATGGAATTTTAACCACTCAAAAGTGTTCCCCGGGAAATTTCCTGCAAGATACAGTGGTTTTTTATGAAGAAAAAAATTTTTTTCTCAAAGATATTTGGACTTTAAGAAAATCCGGAAAATCGTCAATTTAAAATTTTGACTCTGGACCATAAAACTAGCCATAACTTTAAAAATTATCACTCTAAATGGAATTTTAACCACTACAAAGTGTTCTACGGGAAATTTCCTACAAGATATAGTGGATTTTTATGAAGAAAAAAATTTTTTTTTCAAAGAGATTTGGACTTTAAGAAAATCCTGAAAATCGTCAATTTAAAATTTTGACTCTGGACCATAAAACTAGCCATAACTTTAAAAATTATCACTCTAAATGGAATTTTAACCACTACAAAGTGTTCTACGGGAAATTTCCTACAAGATATAGTGGATTTTTATGAAGAAAAAAATTTTTTTTTCAAAGAGATTTGGACTTTAAGAAAATCCTGAAAATCGTCAATTTAAAATTTTGACTCTGGACCATAAAACTAGCCATAACTTTAAAAATTATCACTCTAAATGGAATTTTAACCACTCCAAAGTGTTCCCCGGGTAATTTCCTGCAAGATACAGTGGTTTCTTATAAAGAAAAAAATTTTTTTTTCAAAGAGATTTGGACTTTAAGAAAATCCTGAAAATCGTCAATTTAAAATTTTGACTCTGGACCATAAAACTAGCCATAACTTTAAAAATTATCACTCTAAATGGAATTTTAACCACTACAAAGTGTTCTACGGGAAATTTCCTACAAGATATAGTGGATTTTTATGAAGAAAAAAATTTTTTTTTCAAAGAGATTTGGACTTTAAGAAAATCCTGAAAATCGTCAATTTAAAATTTTGACTCTGGACCATAAAACTAGCCATAACTTTAAAAATTATCACTCTAAATGGAATTTTAACCACTACAAAGTGTTCTACGGGAAATTTCCTACAAGATATAGTGGATTTTTATGAAGAAAAAAATTTTTTTTTCAAAGAGATTTGGACTTTAAGAAAATCCTGAAAATCGTCAATTTAAAATTTTGACTCTGGACCATAAAACTAGCCATAACTTTAAAAATTATCACTCTAAATGGAATTTTAACCACTCCAAAGTGTTCCCCGGGTAATTTCCTGCAAGATACAGTGGTTTCTTATAAAGAAAAAAATTTTTTTTTCAAAGAGATTTGGACTTTAAGAAAATCCTGAAAATCGTCAATTTAAAATTTTGACTCTGGACCATAAAACTAGCCATAACTTTAAAAATTATCACTCTAAATGGAATTTTAACCACTACAAAGTGTTCTACGGGAAATTTCCTACAAGATATAGTGGATTTTTATGAAGAAAAAAATTTTTTTTTCAAAGAGATTTGGACTTTAAGAAAATCCTGAAAATCGTCAATTTAAAATTTTGACTCTGGACCATAAAACTAGCCATAACTTTAAAAATTATCACTCTAAATGGAATTTTAACCACTACAAAGTGTTCTACGGGAAATTTCCTACAAGATATAGTGGATTTTTATGAAGAAAAAAATTTTTTTTTCAAAGAGATTTGGACTTTAAGAAAATCCTGAAAATCGTCAATTTAAAATTTTGACTCTGGACCATAAAACTAGCCATAACTTTAAAAATTATCACTCTAAATGGAATTTTAACCACTCCAAAGTGTTCCCCGGGTAATTTCCTGCAAGATACAGTGGTTTCTTATAAAGAAAAAAATTTTTTTTTCAAAGAGATTTGGACTTTAAGAAAATCCTGAAAATCGTCAATTTAAAATTTTGACTCTGGACCATAAAACTAGCCATAACTTTAAAAATTATCACTCTAAATGGAATTTTAACCACTACAAAGTGTTCTACGGGAAATTTCCTACAAGATATAGTGGATTTTTATGAAGAAAAAAATTTTTTTTTCAAAGAGATTTGGACTTTAAGAAAATCCTGAAAATCGTCAATTTAAAATTTTGACTCTGGACCATAAAACTAGCCATAACTTTAAAAATTATCACTCTAAATGGAATTTTAACCACTACAAAGTGTTCTACGGGAAATTTCCTACAAGATATAGTGGATTTTTATGAAGAAAAAAATTTTTTTTTCAAAGAGATTTGGACTTTAAGAAAATCCTGAAAATCGTCAATTTAAAATTTTGACTCTGGACCATAAAACTAGCCATAACTTTAAAAATTATCACTCTAAATGGAATTTTAACCACTCCAAAGTGTTCCCCGGGTAATTTCCTGCAAGATACAGTGGTTTCTTATAAAGAAAAAAATTTTTTTTTCAAAGAGATTTGGACTTTAAGAAAATCCTGAAAATCGTCAATTTAAAATTTTGACTCTGGACCATAAAACTAGCCATAACTTTAAAAATTATCACTCTAAATGGAATTTTAACCACTACAAAGTGTTCTACGGGAAATTTCCTACAAGATATAGTGGATTTTTATGAAGAAAAAAATTTTTTTTTCAAAGAGATTTGGACTTTAAGAAAATCCTGAAAATCGTCAATTTAAAATTTTGACTCTGGACCATAAAACTAGCCATAACTTTAAAAATTATCACTCTAAATGGAATTTTAACCACTACAAAGTGTTCTACGGGAAATTTCCTACAAGATATAGTGGATTTTTATGAAGAAAAAAATTTTTTTTTCAAAGAGATTTGGACTTTAAGAAAATCCTGAAAATCGTCAATTTAAAATTTTGACTCTGGACCATAAAACTAGCCATAACTTTAAAAATTATCACTCTAAATGGAATTTTAACCACTCCAAAGTGTTCCCCGGGTAATTTCCTGCAAGATACAGTGGTTTCTTATAAAGAAAAAAATTTTTTTTTCAAAGAGATTTGGACTTTAAGAAAATCCTGAAAATCGTCAATTTAAAATTTTGACTCTGGACCATAAAACTAGCCATAACTTTAAAAATTATCACTCTAAATGGAATTTTAACCACTACAAAGTGTTCTACGGGAAATTTCCTACAAGATATAGTGGATTTTTATGAAGAAAAAAATTTTTTTTTCAAAGAGATTTGGACTTTAAGAAAATCCTGAAAATCGTCAATTTAAAATTTTGACTCTGGACCATAAAACTAGCCATAACTTTAAAAATTATCACTCTAAATGGAATTTTAACCACTCTAAAGTGTTCTACGGGAAATTTCCTGCAAGAAACAGTGGTTTTTTATAAAGAAAAAACTTTTTTTTTCAAAGATATTTGGACTTTAAGAAAATCCGGAAAATCGTCGATTTAAAATTTTGACTCTGGACCATAAAAGTAGCCATAACTTTCAAAATGAATTAATTTCCAAAAATCGTCGAACTTTATTCACGAGAGAATCAAAGTATCACTTTTACGTGAAGAAACCTGTTACGAAACATCTACTACCCAAAGGAAAATACGTCGAAATCATACGAAAAGTGACATTTGTCGCGTCTAACGGTTTTCTGTTTCTCGGGAACCCCGCGGCTTTTACCTTCTCCAACCAACAAATACCGAAGATTCATGAATCGAGAAGATTGGAGGAGAATTTTGATCGGGATTTTCTCAGCCTGTCCGCAACATTCTTACATTAAAAGTATTTGTTGCGAAAAAGCCCGACGTTGAAGATGAGGAACAGAAGCAAGAGCAGGAGCCGGTGCTGTCGAATGCCCCAGTATTGGGTGTATGATAAAAAGGTCGTAGCATTGCCGACACGTGCTTTCATTGCTTTTGGACCACACACGTGGTAAGCCTGCGTGCGACTGCAAACAGTTAAAGAGACAAGACGACAAACCGAAATATAATACGAGATGGTGAATTCCTTCAACAGTGTCTCTCTTTCTTACTCATTCCTTGTTTCTGTCCTTTGTCTTTTTCTCTTTTTACCGTGTACGTTCACTTGGATGCCTTTTTTATCCTTACCTCCTTTGGTACCGATGATGATACCTCTCGATAACGTTCCTTTTCTCCTCTACCCTTCAAACTTAAATTCATACTAATCAAAATTAATACAATCGAGCCTCCAGAGACCGAGGACTTATAATCGGTCATGTATCTTGTATTAGACTTCTATCCTATCATCATCAATCCGATGACAATCCTCAACGAGTCGTCGAGGATGATATATTAATTAAAACAATTTTTATCGCTCAAGATACTCGACATTTTTCTTAGGACATTCCCCGCGAGTTCTTAATGCTAATCAACCTGATACCGAGTATAAGTTTTGTTAGAGTATGAGGGTGTAATTCGTGTCTGGAAGACCTGAATGCGACTAAAAAGCCACCGATTAAGGCTACGTGTTGTGTAGATCGAGATATCGAGCGTCAACCTATTTGTAATTTTTAAGTTATGATAAATAAACAATAATTTGGTATTGTTTGTTACATGTCGCATCAAAAATTAGTATTTGGTTTAGTTAACTGATGGTCCTTTTGGCTTTTTCGCACTAGCTGGCATTCCTGTCGCGATTATTATTCATGGAATTACCCTTTTCAGTTTCTGATCTCTTGAAAGTTTAAAAAATGGAGGAATAACTTATAAAAATTAAATGAAATGTAAATTTTTA
Source organism: Cotesia vestalis (assembly GCA_000956155.1). Classification (NCBI taxonomy): domain Eukaryota; kingdom Metazoa; phylum Arthropoda; class Insecta; order Hymenoptera; family Braconidae; genus Cotesia; species Cotesia vestalis. Next base: position 53,419 of record JZSA01003059.1, read on the forward strand.
ATATTTGTAGAACAATAAGTGTTCTTTTAGATTAAACCTTGTCCGAATTCCTTCGGTCTCTTATAATTATCAAAATTCACGGACTCAACTCAACAACGATTAATAACACAAGTAATATTTGCTCTTTTATTGGGCTTTAGATTGCTACGGTAGATAAAAAATGTGAAAAGCGGCTACGCTGCCAGTTCGATGGTAATTTATATCAGGCTTAGCAGCAAGGCGGCTTGATGCTTGATGTTAATGTTAATGTTAATGTTATTCGAGGTGGTAGCCAAAAGTCAAAGCTAAGAGTACTGTTTAGTTATTATACCGCGGGAATTGTGTGCCAGATACCATTTCTACTGTCAGCGTTAAATAAATACATACACAGGCAAAATTTAAATTATTTAGCTAAAAATAATTTAAATACTTTCTGAATTCGTAATTATTTAATTAATAAATAAAATGTCGTGGATAAATAAAATACGACTCAATGCTCAACACTCAACACTCAACACCAGGTAAGAAAATCAAGTCTACCGGATAATGGAATTCCGTAACGTAGGTATCTACCAGTCTGATAGAAAAAGCACCGCAATTATCACTAAATCTCCGATATAAATCTTTAGAAGATCAATATCAGCATAAGCAATCAGCGAATCGGTAAGATCGAGCCCGCGTTACTCACATTAGTGTTTATAAAATAAAATATAAAATTCCGCGAGTATATGAGCGTAAGATAGGAGTTTAAATCACGCGGAAGTTTACTCAGGACATTTGTTAGAAATCGTGACGTAAAATATATGCGTTCTAAGTTTAAAGTTATTCCTGAGCTTCCAGAGGTCACAGGACTCGGTATTCATTTTTACTGGATATACAATTACATCATTTTAAAATTTTAATTCTGTTTATAATGTAGCTTGTAGTTATTTTACAGTTTAACGTCAACAGAAATAATTCTGGTAAAGCCCGTTAAAAAAATTCTCAGTACCCTTTACACTAATTTAAAATAGTATTGTTTTATGGATTTAACCTTGACCATTGCTCAATTTTTTATGCTTTTGACAATAAAATATAAATAGAGTTAATAAAATACTGATGAAAATTTTAAACAACTACTACTACTCTGCAATTTTTTTCTTGAAATAAATTGTAACGAAAAAATAAATGAGAATAAAAATTTTTTTTAAATGAATTTCTCGTTATTATTTAATTATTAAAAAATTGACGGATGTCATCACCTAAAAAATTTAATCTCTATAATAAACATTAATCAGTAAATGAATTTAAATTGAAAAAGTTAACTAAATAAAAAAAATAGATAGTAAACAAATGGTAAGTAAACACTCGTGTGACCTCTAGCTGAAAGAATGAGAGTCTTGAGTAAATATAATGGTTATTGACCGACAGAGAGTGTGTGGGTGGTCAAGATTAATTTTCTCCAAACGTAATAAACACCAATAAAAATATTTACTTAGCGTAATAATTTATTACAACATCGTATTTACCTTTTCTCAGTCAGCGGTCGTTATTATCCAGCATACTCGTTCAATCATCAGACCAGATAAACGATAAACGTCTATCTAAATGTCACAGTTTATCGACGTTAATCCTTAGCCTCCGACAATAATACCCAACAATTGAAATTACTAAGCCCGACGTGACAATCCAATTGCTCGTATTTTCTGACAATTAGCGAAACTTTTCTGTACGATTCAATTATCTCCGAGGCTGTTTCTGTTGGAAAAACGAAAAAAAACGGAGTGAAAAATGAATTTTTATGCATGTCTCTTCCACTCGTAATTTTTACCAAGTTCCAATAAAATTTTAACGCTTACCTATTTCACGAACGCGGTACTCAGCATGATTATTACAATCGGACACTGTTAACTCGTGTTCAAGGCACTACACTCATAAAAAACTTTTATTTTTAATCACTTGTCACTAATTAAAATTCTTACTCTGGCAGCCATCTTGCCGACAACCATGCTTCGGAATATAAGAGTCCGCGCATGCGCGCATCTGTGATCCCGACTAGAACCGAAGTTTGCGCGCCGTATTTCAAAATTCGAATTGTCTAATACTTAATTTTAATTATTAATAATTTGTTACAAATGAAAATGACATAAATTAAAATTATTATTATTATTCGGATAATGGAATTCCGTAACGTAGGTATCTACCAGTCTGATAGAAAAAGCACCGCAATTATCACTAAATCTCCGATATAAATCTTTAGAAGATCAATATCAGCATCAGCAATCAGCGAATCGGTAAGATCGAGCCCGCGTTACTCACATTAGTGTTTATAAAATAAAATATAAAATTCCGCGAGTATATGAGCGTAAGATAGGAGTTTAAATCACGCGGAAGTTTACTCAGGACATTTGTTAGAAATCGTGACGTAAAATATATGCGTTCTAAGTTTAAAGTTATTCCTGAGCTTCCAGAGGTCACAGGACTCGGTATTCATTTTTACTGGATATACAATTACATCATTTTAAAATTTTAATTCTGTTTATAATGTAGCTTGTAGTTATTTTACAGTTTAACGTCAACAGAAATAATTCTGGTAAAGCCCGTTAAAAAAATTCTCAGTACCCTTTACACTAATTTAAAATAGTATTGTTTTATGGATTTAACCTTGACCATTGCTCAATTTTTTATGCTTTTGACAATAAAATATAAATAGAGTTAATAAAATACTGATGAAAATTTTAAACAACTACTACTACTCTGCAATTTTTTTCTTGAAATAAATTGTAACGAAAAAATAAATGAGAATAAAAATTTTTTTTAAATGAATTTCTCGTTATTATTTAATTATTAAAAAATTGACGGATGTCATCACCTAAAAAATTTAATCTCTATAATAAACATTAATCAGTAAATGAATTTAAATTGAAAAAGTTAACTAAATAAAAAAAATAGATAGTAAACAAATGGTAAGTAAACACTCGTGTGACCTCTAGCTGAAAGAATGAGAGTCTTGAGTAAATATAATGGTTATTGACCGACAGAGAGTGTGTGGGTGGTCAAGATTAATTTTCTCCAAACGTAATAAACACCAATAAAAATATTTACTTAGCGTAATAATTTATTACAACATCGTATTTACCTTTTCTCAGTCAGCGGTCGTTATTATCCAGCATACTCGTTCAATCATCAGACCAGATAAACGATAAACGTCTATCTAAATGTCACAGTTTATCGACGTTAATCCTTAGCCTCCGACAATAATACCCAACAATTGAAATTACTAAGCCCGACGTGACAATCCAATTGCTCGTATTTTCTGACAATTAGCGAAACTTTTCTGTACGATTCAATTATCTCCGAGGCTGTTTCTGTTGGAAAAACGAAAAAAAACGGAGTGAAAAATGAATTTTTATGCATGTCTCTTCCACTCGTAATTTTTACCAAGTTCCAATAAAATTTTAACGCTTACCTATTTCACGAACGCGGTACTCAGCATGATTATTACAATCGGACACTGTTAACTCGTGTTCAAGGCACTACACTCATAAAAAACTTTTATTTTTAATCACTTGTCACTAATTAAAATTCTTACTCTGGCAGCCATCTTGCCGACAACCATGCTTCGGAATATAAGAGTCCGCGCATGCGCGCATCTGTGATCCCGACTAGAACCGAAGTTTGCGCGCCGTATTTCAAAATTCGAATTGTCTAATACTTAATTTTAATTATTAATAATTTGTTACAAATGAAAATGACATAAATTAAAATTATTATTATTATTATTATTATTATTGGGTATATATCACTTTTTTTTTTCTTTAATTTCATTTTTTCTCTAGCTTTTTTTTGTAGTTTTAAAAAATATTGAAATTTTAGATTTTTCTAGTGTGTGTGTGTCGGTAAGTTAAATTTCATTATCAACGTATTTTTTATCTACGCAAGATGGCGAAGTGACCGCAAATCATAGCCTAGAAATTTAGACTCAAGATTGTTACCAAATTTTTTCAGAAAAATAATAAATATTTTACATTGAGTTGATAAATAAAAAACAACAATGCTGATTCCGGAAAAAGTTGTCAAAGGTAACAAAAATTCAAATGACATTCTGATAATAATTATCAAAGAATTAATTTTTTAATTTTGTGATGTTATAAAACTAAACATGGCAGATAAATTTTATTTTTATATAAAAAAATAATGTTTAACACTTATAATTATAAAAAGTGTTTGTATTTTTAAAAATCAATCAATTTTCGTGAATAAAAGAAATTATCTGCTGTTTTTAAGATCATATGTGTCACTAATAAATTTTTTTTGTTAAACCTGAAGGAAATGTAGACCAAGTATCAAGTAAGATATATTTTAACTGTTGACATTTTTTACAGTGGGTACCTTTTGGGACAGAGTTAAGCTTTATTACAATCGCCATCCCGTAATTTGCGGGTACGCAGCACTATCTTCGGCTATTTTCTGTGTAGTGCTGTACAATCAATACCATGTTGATAAGCGAATGCAATGTGTTGCTAAATATCGCAGAAATTACACTGGTAGGTATACAAAAATTGATAGACGTTTTCTCTAAAATTATTGACATTGAAAATAGCAGATTTTTTTAAGGTTTTAGTTTTTTTAATAAATGTGTGCTAAAAATTTACATGAATTGATATTTTTTCTAGTTTTGAGACCGGATGACCCGCAAACTGCGATGATCAAGACAAAACGCATTGGACTGGATTATTAAATCATGCAGCTAATCGTTAAAAATCTCTAATAGTCTATAATTTAATAACACACTTTTAGTATGGTGAATTAATCGGAATAATGGATATATATTAAATTAAAAATTCTTATCAGTAATGTAAATACCAATAATTTCAATTTATATAAATAATTCTGTCTTAAGTAATACCTATCTAATTTTTTTAATTAATTTTTGTTTTTAATATAGAATTTTAAATATTTTATAAGACAGCAATTATTCAAATCATCACACGATTTTATTTTGGAGAATGGAGAGGAGTAATTAAAATTTCAAAGTTTAACTCATAATTTAAACTTTAGTATAAAATTACTTATTATCATTATCTTCACACTTATTGTGCAAAATTAAATTACCACAACAAAATTGTGACATAAAACGTCAAAAAACATTCAAATGATTATAGCAAAGTAAATATCCATAGATTTCTAAATTTAAATTCCACAATAATAATAATAATAATAATTTTTGTAGTCATCAACCCGTGGATAATAAGTAACGTATTCTTGATACTGTTGTAATGATTATTTAGAAAATTTTAATCAAATTTTACCCGAAATCTATTAATTGATAATTTCACTCACATTTTACTTTCATGCTGCTTTCTATTCTCATAGTAAATATCATATAAATTCATTTTAATTACTAACTTACTTTTTTGTAGTTTTAATTGTCATAACTATGTACTCTAAGATGTAGATACTGTAAATTTAAATTTCATTGTCTTACATATATATTATTAATCGCGCATTACATCACGGAGAAATGTATGTCGGTCATTCTTACGCCGCCATCATTGAGACACTTACAAAAACAAGCTGCAGGTGGCTCTACGGGTCGGTCAGATTTCAAGGCGCGGAACGAGAAATTTAAAATTTGAAATCTGATCGCCCTGTAGAGCCACCTGCAGTTTGTTTTATGAGTGACACAATGATGGCGGCGCGCTACCTCATGACATATTCTGTATATATATATATAGTTCATTGCGCGAATGATAAACAATATTTATTATACTCGTATTGTTTTTATTAATAATTTCATTCCCAGAGCATAACCATATCTTATTTTACAATTGTCTGGATAAATATATAATATCCGTAAGTAAATATCACAGTAACAAAGCAGTGATGTTAACTGTTGATTTTATTGTTTATAATATTTATAAAATGTTGAAGTCTTTTTAATTTAATTTTTATTCCAAACAAATTATTGAAAACTTTGTTACTATTTCATAATCAAGACTGTCGATAGTAGTGTTCCTAATGTTAAAGTAGAACAATATTCGTTAAAAATAATTAAATGTTGAACAATATTTTAACATGATACTAAGTAAATTGGCAACTAACAATTTTTTTTATTTTTTTAAACAAATAAATTGCATTTTTAAAATCTATTCTAATTTCAATTATTATTGTCTATGAAATATTTTTAAAATGAAGCGATAATATTGAATACGTTGAAATTCATAAAAAATTTTAATATCCGAGCGAACATAGTACACACTTTTTATTAATCAGCATCAAAGCAGAAAATGAATTGACCTCGTTGCAGATAGTTTGAAAATTGAAACAAGTTTATAATGAACAAAATTTTTTATTGTGAAAATGAATCACAGAGACTATTTAATTGCCAGAGTTTAACTACTTTAAATACTCAATATTTACGTAGAGAAATTCAAATATGAATATCATAAATTTAACAAATGTCACTGACCTAATTCCTTTGATTGAATTTTGTATAATTTTCGAAAATGATTGAAAGAACTTGGAGTTTTTCACCAGCAGAGCGAACTTATAACTCGTTATAACTTCTGAAAAAGTTGCGAGTCATCGAAATTTAAACACGTTTTTACTTTAAAAGTTACAAATTTTTTCTTTTGTATTTTTATATATATTTATCGAAAGCTCCATTGCAGGAACAAAACTGACCAACTGATGATTCTTAGTATCAACGTGATGCTGCGAATTCAAGCTGCTGTGCCACTGCTGGTCAGGCTTCTAGCTGGATTGTTTTCTGTTGGCATTTCATCGCCGGGTGAGTCAGAATTTATCTTGAATATATTTTATCAATATTGCATATAGAGTCTCACGTCAATCTAAATTGATCCTTATGAGAAAAATGAAATCAGCTATAAAAAAAAAAATAACTAGTTTGAGCTGATATTTTTATTTAAGATGATCAGGTTCTGGTCAGTTGATTCGAGAAAAAATTATTGTGTCTTTTGGAAATCCAGTTTTATCAAGTGTACAGATAGCTATTCGAGAAAAAAATTTTTTTTAAGATACATAAAAAACGGTAGGACATTTTTTAATGTTCAACGCTTTAGGTTTCTCAAAGTAGCGATTTTATCATCTTAAATTGTAAATTTTATTAAGATACAGTAATTATAAGATCGCAAAGAGGTGACTAAAAATTCCGTGCTAAGTTATTTTCTTTTTTTCTTGGAAAAATAGTTTTGTCAAGGTTCTTTTCTATACTACCAAAACGTATCATCAACATTGTTTTGTTAAAAACGAAAATAGATAAAGATTTTTTGTAAAATAAATAAATGAAAAATGAAGTAACACCTGAGAGTTGTTAAGCGCTGATAAGGACCGGGTTTTCTAACAGCATAAATATGTTCCACTCGAGAAAATATCTCTTCACGCGTACGTACTTGTCCTACACTGAGTATATACATCTATACGATCGATTGCCGGTATCCATATAATACTATACTATTATATATACTAAAGGTACAGCATATAATAGCTATAACGTAACATTTGAGTCTTTTATATTCACTCGAGGGAGTCTATGCTCCACCTTCAACTTCCATCCCACCCAGAGAACAAAACAGGAGAAAACGAACTTTTTAACGAGCAAAGAAGTTATCGAGGAACAGTGAGAGCGACCAATCGTGAAAACCGCTTTGCTTCACTTTCTCAAAGTAGTCTGACAATCCTATCTCCGATCTCTATCGAATTAAACTTATAATGTTTTACTTTTTTTATTTTATACCAGTTTGTTCTTCAACAAACTAAACATACAAATGTCTTTCCGATATGCATCGACGACTTTTACAAATCGAGAGGTGTCCCGAGCGCTAAAAAAAACCCACCAAAGTCAGCAAGAAAAGTGTGGAATCATTATTTGAAAATTTTATCAAACAGCTGCGAGGCTTTACTTTTTCGGATAATGTATGTGTAATGTCTTTTATATATAAGTATAGTTTGAGTATAGATGTATTGATTTAGCAGACAACAGAAGATGATACCGCTATTTTTTTTTTTTTTTTTCTAAATGAAAATTGAATTTTTTTTACGAAAAATTGAAAAAAAAAAAGTATTAATTCAATTATCTTTTTAATGCATTATTCGCAGGGCAGTAAATTACAAACCAACAGACATTTCAAAAAAATGAATATAATATATTTCCTCGAGGAATACAATAAATGTGTCTTATCTCCACACCATGAAATTATCATGACAAACACAGTTCCATCATTATAATATAAATTATTCTTATCTCCTACTCAAACATTAATAATTTATTAAAATTAACATTGTAAAATAATGGAATGATAATTTATTTAAGCCCATACGTGATAATTCAAAATTTTCACACCCGGGCTTAGTATTTGTACTTCATTCCAGAGCGTATCATATTCAAATGGCTGCTAAATGCATACATTAAATTTAAATAACAGACATTGATGTTACATTTTTCCAACTGGTACATTGTTAACTAAAAGCTTGCGATTTTATTCAGCGATCAAACATTTGTAGGTTTGTAAGTCAAAACCATTATTTTCTGTACCGATGGTGTGTATTTTTTCTCGTATGCACCACAAACAAATGCTCTTTGTGGCCGATTATTTGAGCAGTACTTTTCCTATGTAGTACTTGACAACCATTGTTCTTTGTTAGGGATAAAGTCTCTAATTAAAACTACACCACTTTGAAAAAATTCTATTGATTGCATTCCAAAACTGATACTGAGTACTTAAAAAATTTTAAAACATTTATTTTTAGCAAAAAAAAATTTTTATTTTTATAAATACAAATCACATTAATATTACAAATATTTTTGTAGTTGCAGATAGATCTCTTTGAGTTAAATCCAGTACATTAAACTTTACAAACTATTCAAATCAACTTGAATTCAAATTCATGAAAGGACTTTTAATAATTTTACGTCTTACATTTCTTCAAACAGTTTTAAAAGTACTGAATTACTCATCTATCATCCGAAAAAAAAAAAAAAAAAAAAAAAAAAAAAAAAAAAAAAAAAAAAAAAAATATGATTAAGAACTGTTCTAAAAATTGTAAAGAGAAAAAAAAATCTCGTTTCATTTTGTCACATCAAATGTAAACAATTTATCATCTAGTCTACTCAAAAATGTCCTTCTACAAAAACGGAGCGAATTTCCTTAGAAGTAAAATATTAGGGTGTCAATAGCGCCGAGAGCAGTGTATCCGAGGTAAACGGTAACCGACATCCCAAACTCAAACCCAAACCCAAAATAAATAAAAGAAACAGAGGAGGGTGTTTGTGAACAACAGGGCCTTTTTTATGTCAGAGTAAACGATAAAGTAGCCGAGTTATCTTTATCGCGTCCGTCGAGTGCTCGTAAAAAGTTGTGAGATCGGGTCTGGAATTCGCGACGTGCAAGACAATAAGTCCCCTCAACTTCTTTCAATATAACAACTGCATTCTATTTTAAAAAAATTTTTTTCTAAATTTCTTATCCAAAAGTTCAGTAGACTGTCAAAGATTTATCGAAGGTATTATCTTCTAATCGTGAATTCTTGATCCCTTTTTTCGATCATGAAGCAGCTCAGTGTGAAGGTCGCGATGCAAAGGGAACACTGACAGAAACCTATAAAAAAAAGTCCGTAGAATATTTATACACATATATAAATGTAAATATAAATATATCTATAAATGATAAATGTATGGAGTTTGAAGAAAATATAAGCGCGCAGAATCGTAGGATCGCGCAGCACACAGCGGAGCAGCAGGTTGAGTTAACGGTGTAGTGGGTAGAGTCGAGTATAACGTGTGTGGTATAGCTGGCCACCCCTAACTCTTAGCCAGTGGTTCAGTCAACGGTTCGCACCGGCGGCTCGACCTTCTACCGTGTGTTGCTGTTGCTGTGTATAGTATTCTCTCAACTCTCTGCTGTATTTGTATCTCTATCTATGTACCTGGACTGCTTTCACTCTACTCGAGAGTCTGCTCGTTGATCAATGAGGACATAAAATATATTAAAGGAAGAATAACAAATCCGACGATATTAAGTATATTGTGTACTGACAAAGGATTATCACCGAGATTTACACCCGCTGCTGCTGCTTTTATCACATCCTCCTTTGTCCTCTGTGAAGTTTTTTTACTACTAAATTATCTCTTTATTTTTTTTTTTTTTGAAAATTCTTATAAATACTTAGAACAAAATTCTGAGCGTATGAGTGTTTTTTTGAAATTCGATCCACGGCTAAGCAAAATTGGATTGTATTGAGTAATATAGTTACTAGAAGGACCTCCCGGGTCCTTAACATCAGCTCAGTGTATGTCTCAACCCCTAAACGTCAGACTTTCGCCCTGCATCGCTTCTCCAACATTCCTGAGGTGAGAAAATTATTAAAATCAATAAAATAATTTAAAAAATATTCTTATGCATGAAATTTAAATTTTTCGGGCAAGAAATTGATGGTACAATCACAAAAGTTGAATTTAAAAGTTACAAGACGTGATGGTGTAGATACAGTCTCAAATGAGAAATAATTTCGATGTAATCAATATCATTGAGATCTAAATTAATCAATCGAGGAGAGTGATAGTCGGAGGAAATTTACTTAGCTTAAAAGTTGCTCTTGACAAGATTATCAGACACGTCTCCTACTACTACAACTACTACTAGTACTATATATAGCATATTCCTCTCACATAGATCTATATGGCTCACAGATTTTATTCCATCGAGTTATTCTACTGGTTACGGAAGTATAAGAGATATTAAAGCGGCGAATGTATGAGCAGCATCACAATCTTTAAGCCTGTATTAAGTATCTCGAGTATTTTAATTCTGTTTTATTTTTAAAATTCGAATAAGTTAAAAAAAAAAAAAAAAGCAAGATTTTTTTTTTAGGTAATTAAATTTTCACTGTCGTGCCTCCCTTTATCTAGAATCTTAATTAAAAGTCGAGATTTTACCCACTGATGACATTAAATTAAGCGGTCAATTTTTCTTACCAAAAAATCAAAATTTCCACAATTAAAATTCGAGTATTTGTTGATATTTATTATTTAATATTATTCAATAAAATTAGTGATGAAAAAAGGATGAAAACGGATTTATCAAGCATAATATATGATACATAATATTTGACGTTCGGTTATATATATATATATATATATTATAAATTATAATATACAAAGTCTATTAACTTAATTGACATTTAAATGGACTACAACAGTAGAGTAATGTTATTATTCGGTATGATTATGATTATGAGCGCGTCTATCACTCTATTGTGGTAGAATACATGTGTATAAAATAAAAAAATAGTTTTAAATGTCAGGTAACAAGCAAATTATGATAACGTACACATGACAATAATGAGATAAAATCGATGCGTTTAAGTGGTTCTTTGGTAGATGCCTTGCTAGTGCAACAAGTCGGGTAACAGATGGTTCTAGGCATAACAGACAAACCGTACATGTACTCTAGACCCGCTAGACTCGATTTGGACAGAGTCCAAGAACTCTTATAGAGCTGAGAACAGACAGGGGTTAAAGTTTAAGGATTCTTATCAGCTTTTAGAAACCGAGAGTGTCGGAAAAATTTTTAGAAGGATATTTTTCTTTAAGCAAGTGATAAATTATTTACCTTAAATATTACGACACATAAACCCGCAAATGTTGCTCATATTTAGACATTAGAGTGATAAAATAGGAAGATTTATCAACCAGACGTCTTACATTATCCAGTGTCGTAATACAATAACACATGATGGCTCCCTTCTTCCTTAAAAGGGAATATCAAAGTATTAAGGATTAATATAGCAAGCAATACGTCAACGTCAGGTCAATTCTCGACAGTTGTATTGTCATTCAAAGCTTGACGTTATTCCACGGATCTATATGTCTCTTATGATCCTTACCCAGCTCCAAAGCCCGGAGATCATTAATTCTTCAGCCAGCTTAGTGCTGACTCAAAAGTTTGCCTCTCAAAAATTAAAGACTCTCAGCCAAAAATACTTGCAAACAGCGTCGAGTGTCAATTTACTGTCAGGCGCTAGTTCAACATCTGAAACTATTATATCAGTTTATAGGAAAAAATAGATGCAGCTAAATTAAATTAAATTTCCTTTGGACGTAATGGAATTTTTATTTCTTATTTCCTTATTTTGATTAACTTACCGTGAAATCTTAGCACAGAAAGCAATGCTTATTGCTGAGTAATATGCAGAGGATTTGCAGAGTGAAGATCACCGGCTTAAAGGACTCTGTTTTTATTTTTTTTATTTTTTATTTAAAAATGGACTTTGTTGATGGAACGGAAAAGATCTTGAGTGCAGATGGTTGTCTGTGTTTGCGGATATAAATACAAATATAAATCCGGGATGAATGATGAATGTATATCCGATTACAGCGAGTTGAGTGGGTATTGGCGAATGATGAGGCTAATCCGGAACATGAGCATGTCAATGCTTGCATTAAACACCTATAATGCTATACCAGAGAGCTTCTATTTCTAATCTCCCGATAATCGGCTCCAATCTCATCAATCAACATTGTATTGTTTTGGGTTTAGGATGTTAATCACATTCCGGTAATCTTTGTTATCAGAATCCGTAACTCCATTCCTGAAATGCCTAAATCATACATTAATCGGTCAATAACTATTTTCAATTACTATTTTATCATTTATATCATACATTCTATGTTTTAAATTCCATTTTTTTATATATCATAAATTATTCACTTGACTGTTTTTTTTTTCTTTTTATGTTTATACAGGTATTATAAGCTTTTCTGACAGCCAAAAATTTTCATGCTAATAAAATGTTTAATGTTTTATTCATGATTGGAATTTTATTGATTTTATGTTGGATTTATAAATTATAGCTTCACTGGACTTTGAAGTTAATTTATAAATTTAACATGTAAAAGTTTTTCTAAATGCTATAAATGTAAATTTAAAAAAATAGTAAAATGTTTGGTGACATCTACTAGTATCATTACATAAATCAAGTTATAAGAAAGAAGAGGGAAATCTGTCTATGTTTATACGAAAGTTATTCGTCTTACACATCGTTAATTATTCGGTAGGTTGTATCAAAGGATTTCATAGAAGCTCGAGTTAATCTTTTAGGATTTCTCTGGCATAGTTTCGTGAGACTGGGGATACGCGGAATGCTAGGGATGTGAATTCGACCGAAAACTAATCGCCCTCGGGTGGAGAAAACAAAGTACCGCTATCCAGCTCTCTGGCTTGAGGCGTGGATCTCTTGGGGCTGGAAATGGTGAACAGAGCTTCCAATGACTAGTCCAGTAAACTAGTACGCTTTGTAAGATTAATTGTCAACGTTACATTCTTCGTTTCCACACCGCTGCCTTTTTCTTCTTTTCTCCTTTTTTGTTTTCACATGCACACACTTTCAGAACAAATACTTTGCTTTTATGACAAGTATCAAGTATCTAACCAAAACCAAATTTAATCCACTTCTATAATAAACATTTCTTATCATTAATCAAAGAGTCATTTAATTTCTCTTAAAGTTAATTTATTTTTCTTGAAATAATTATTCTCTGTGAATAAAAGCGGTTCATGCTAATTTAAATTAGTTCTAGTTATAGAAAAGTCGTGATAAAGTGATAAAACACTTTTGATAAAACACTGCTCAACTCAGCTCAGTGCATGCATGGCTTTTCGAGGTTATTTTAAATTCAAATAGATCCTTGGTATGATCAAAACTCGATGTTTTTTCTGGCGAATAATTTTATTCTTTGAATTTAAAACCGGAAAGAAAAATCAGCGCTTGCAATTTGATTGATAAATTTTAAAAAAAAATCTAGCGAATTTTATTTTGATAAGAATAATTAATATTTACTTCTATGAATGCTATATTAAATTTTATCTCAAGAAAATAAGTAAAATAAATTACTACATAGATTTTGTGCTGAGTTACAAGCATGACCGGCCACAAAGTAACAGTACAAAAGCCAGCAATAGCAAAACGAATCATTCAGATTAAAGCTTTGACACAGTCAAAACAAAAATAAAAACTTTTTTAATAAATAGGAGGATGATTAATATCTCGTCTTATTAATTAACAAATTTTTTATACGCGGACAACAAATTGTAAAATATGAAGAGAAATAGAGAAATCAGGCGCTCTGGGGAATTCACTAAGATTAAATTATTAATCGCGAGTCGCAAGTGCATGCTCAGTGCTTGTATATAATAGAGAAGAACGAAAAAGGGATGAAAAAAGATCGAGTGGATTTAGACTTGGGGAAGTATGAAAAATCGAGAGACTTGCTGGTGAATATGTGAGAGATAAATTTTGTAAATTTTATCAGATACAAAGTGAATCGCTTGTACATTTTACATTTTACTGAGAAGTTACCTCAACGCTGTCTGTCGCATATCCTTCTGAGATACTAACGCAAACGCGAACGGGTTCTCTTTAATTTTTTTTTTTGATTTTGTCAAACAGACTTAACGATTCTCGATGAGAGCTTCAAGATTTTGGTATGCACCAAAGAGGAATTTACTTTTTCGATAGATTAATAATTTATTTTCTACCGACAGTAGATCATGAAATTTATTATTTATTAATAAGAAATTTAATTTTCTTTACAATTAATCTAAACCTGATGGGCTTATTTTTATAAATTAAAAAAAAAAAAAAAAATTGTGTGGAAAATTTACACATATGATTATATATTTATAAAAATCCCTTGTTAGTTTTTATTTATCGGAGAATATTTTTATCATTCAATTTTTGAAGCCGCAAATAAAAAAAAATAGATGAAATATTTTTGTTAAACTCCTTACAGAATAGCTCTTGAATTTCAAAACTTCAGGAGTCAGGAGTATCATTAGCTGATTCAAAGTTAGCATTACATCCAAGCTTAGATTTCAAGATGACATTTGAAGAAAATGGAATATGAAATCCTCTGAAATCAATATCCCCTTTTATTTTCACCTCTTCTTATTTCTTTAGAGAGTTTTTGTCAAGAGCGCATGAAGATCTATGACAGGCATTTTTTACAGTGGAAAATTTAAATATTAAAGTGTTATTTTATCCAACATCCCACATCAGACATCAGACATAAAAACTGTAATTTCCCAGATAAATAGGAGCGATTCAGACCACAAGTCACAAGTTATAGTGACAAGTTATAAGTCATGAGTGAAGCAAACAGATATGACACGCAAGTCAAACTTGTATCTACTATAACTTAAAGTTTGTATTAGCTGTTTTCCAATTGACAATGTTTCAATTTTACCAATGACTTTATAAATTTTAATTATTTGAAATTGAAAAATTTTAGCGACTCTTAATTTCAAGAATCAATTTTAATATTAGATACTTTTTTCTTATTAAAGTATCCTGACGTTTATGAAAGGCTTAAAGAAAAATTTATGTTATAAAAAGATATAAACTAAAGTGGCCATCGTTAAATTAAAAAAATCTAAAAAAGTATTCTTTATAGCTCAAGTTTACGTGCTTACATTGTAAAAGTTATTATAAAACTCTAAATTAGTTTAATCTGTTTGACTAACCGCGAGAAACTCACTTTTTTATTTATTTTTATTATGGTCCTTACACTTTTTAAATGTATATAAAATGCGTGAGGTTTTAAATTTCTGTTTATAAAAAATTATTGCAGGTTTTCATTATTTTTATTTGAAAATAAAATATATCCATATCAGTTGTCGGTACGGTTTTATTATTTGTAAAATAACAATTTTTTTTTATTTTCGTAAACGGAAAATTGCATATTCTGCAGAAAAAAAAACATTAAATGTAAAATACAAATCATTTTTTTTTTCCATCAGTAAAATATTCAGATATGAAATATGAAATGATATTTCTGTGAAAATCTAATAATTAAATTCATAAATGCATATTACAGGAGTTGAGACTCATTAAATAAAAGTACGGGTGTGTCAGCGCATTTAAAATACTTACTAAGCTTTTAGAGGTTTACCACCTAGAAATAATTATATTTGTAAAGAAAAGCCACCTTTGCTTTGAATATTTAATAATTTGGGCTTCCAAAAATGTCAAATAATAATAATTATAATAAAATTTTCTTTTAAACGAGTACTCGAATTAAAAAAAAAAAAAAAAAAAAAAAAAAAT